>KZ652496.1:168711-181519 GCA_001010745.2 Gerris buenoi | reverse complement strand
ATTTATTTTTATACAAAGAGATGTAAAATTGTTCATATACACCACAAGCACAAGCAATGTATGTAACATAATCAATATAAATAAAATAAGATTTACTACTGTATGCATAAATGTAAATGGTAGTACACGATTATCATATCATTTAAAAATAAATTTCTCAAATCTTTTATATAATCGAGTAGTGTCCCGACGGGCGATGGCGACGGGCTACGACTCACCTCTAAATTATTTATAACGTTAAAAATTGATTAGCCATAAGCAGGGATTGAACCAGTGACCTCCGTCGTTTACGCCTGTGCGTCAGGCGTAAACGCTACCACTAGGCCATGCAATAAAACTTTATGCATTGAACTTATTATTTAAACTTATTATTCTGCCCGTTGCCACNGTATGTAACATAATCAATATAAATAAAATAAGATTTACTACTGTATGCATAAATGTAAATGGTAGTACACGATTATCATATCATTTAAAAATAAATTTCACAAATTTTTTATATAATCGAGTAGTGTCCCGACGGGCGATGGCGACGGGCTACGACTCACCTCTAAATGATTTATAACGTTAAAAATTGATTAGCCATAAGCAGGGATTGAACCAGTGACCTCCTGTGCGTCAGGCGTAAACGCTACCACTAGGCCATGCAATAAAACTTTATGCATTGAACTTATTATTTAAACTTATTATTCTGCCCGTTGCCACGGGCATAACGGCTAGTTATCATATAATTTAAAAGATTTCTACATCCTACATCCATAGAAACTACTATTGTTGTATTAAGCAATAGGTAACATTTTATATTATTATACTATAGTTATTTTTAATAGGTAACATTGTTTAAATTATACTATAGTTATAAGTAATAGGTAATGTATTTTACAAGTTTTAATATTCTTCATGGAATAATAATTATAATTAAATAATAGTAACTACACTCTTTACCTGTTGACTAAGATATGAAAAAAAAATCAGTCAAGTACTTGCCAGCAAGTTACTAAAAGGGTTTCTTCGGTCATATTAATTATTATTATTTATTTTTTTAAACAAAAATATCTATTGTTCACTTTTAAAAATCAAGATGTGCAAATATTATTATTCTTTACCATCTTCGGTATGCGCTTATTAAATTCTTTTAAGGGTAAAATGGCCGCCATTTTGGAAATACNAAAAAAAAAAGTGGAGGAGCCGAGGAGAGTTTTGATGCCCCCCTCGCCAAAAGTGGCTGGGCGGTGCCCCGCCTGCCCTCCCGTTATGTACGCCACTGGTAATGTTCCTCTGTTTTACCACTAATTTCGGCCTATACCTCCAGACTTTTTCTTCCATTGTCAATCTAGATTAGAACTGAAAATATACATATACTCAATTTTAATTTTTATGATTTTAGATTTGAAACTAACATTTTGATGGTAACACTAACATGAGTGGAGTCGAAGGTAAGGTCAAACATATTGTTGTGGCCCGCTTTTGATCAGAGTTTGGATATTTCGGTGATAAATTCGAAGAGGCTTAAAATAAATTATTATTGCTAATTGTTCAGGTGGACAATTGTCCACTTTTACTTTTTAAAGTGTATTCAAATTTGTTTTCAATTATTAATACTTTTTATCAATAGTTTGATTCGATTCTTACACTTCGATTGATTCAATAACACAAAAACTAATAAAGTTATGTCTAAATTTATGAACAATTTTGCAAATAACCACTAATATCACTTAATTATACTAGCTTTGCATTTCATTTCATCCGGAAAATAGAAACAGTACCGCTACTGAACAAGTTTTATTCCAAAATTATTAATTTTGACCCTTGACTTAAACTATATATATTTTGAGATACATCATTTACAATAGAGACAAGATCGATGTTAAAATAACGCCGAAAACTTTCTAAGTGTTCTTTATAAGTCGAAGGTGGTTAAATGTAATTTATGAAAAGGAAAAAAAAGCTTTCCTTTTTGTAAAAATTTATATGTGTCTATTTACTGTTATTCAGATTATCTAATTGTATGTCTGTCACGTTGTCAGTACTCTGGCTGTAAATATTGCATCTTAATTGTTTCTATAGTTTAAAAAAAATCTTTTTTCCAGAAAAAAAGAAATTTTTAAGAGTGAAATAAAAATAGGATTCTGTGAAGGTATATAATATAACTTCTACGGAGTATTGTTTGTTTGTTTGAATAATAACAGTTTGGGTGGGAATGTACCACTGAGGTTGTGAAGGTTCATATGGGATTAAAACGGCTTGTGGAGTCATTTTCACCGCACAAAAAATCTGAGGACCTGACATAGACTGGGACGTTTTTGAAGTCGAAAAGATAAAGAATTTGTTACGTGTTGACTCCTAGTACAATGGCTTCAAAAAGAAACAAAAATCTTCGACTACGAGAGGGGAATGACACTGTGGTAGAGTTGACGGGAAGGTAACCTGGAGCGCAACGCACCTAACGGAAGTGTTTTCTGTTTTAAAACCCCTCTTCAGATGAGGTTATGGGTACACCCGATGCTGATGACGAAATGTCGAAAACAAAACAATGGTGTTACATTAGCCTTGTCTCTGGCTTACCTGTGAGGCAGGTTTTTTGTGAATGATGAGCTTGTTTCGTAAGTACTGTAACTTGCACTGGTAATATCATTTGACGAAGTAGACTACGAAACAGAGTACTCTGGTGAAATCATAACTGATGGAACTTTAAAAAAATAAAAATAAATAATAACACCCATATAGAAAAGTATTACGACCAACCAAATACTTCCGATGCTCCATTTATATTCAGAGCATTCTATAGAATGTTCTAATATAAATGAACACTGAAATAAATTATATAAAATAAAATAAAAATAATATAAATATATGCAGGTGTTGAATCTTCCATGAATCACAATTAATCTTACTCTGACTTTTACCATTTATCATCGTTAAAAAGGAAAAAATAAATAAACTAGATAATCTTGAACGATATTTCATTGTCACTTTCAATTGGTCACTTCATCTTCATTGATTCAACTCAATGCGGATTCGATCCACCCGCACGAAGGAAGAGTTAAATATAGAAGATCGATTTTTTGTATTGTCGATCGACCAGACAATGCCCAATTGTCAAGACTGTCTCGTCCATTTTAATGCTTAATTCAATAAACTATACAATCAATATTCAATTCATATTTTTTCCTATCTAAATAACTTCATTTTTTAAAAAACATGGTTTTAAATGCTCTTTGTTATCTAAATCCTTATTGTTATCTAAATTTTTCATAACTTTCACATGAGTTCTATATAGTGTTTTACAAAGTGGTATTGGCTTGCTTTTTACAGATCTATATTTATTTTTATACAAAGAGATGTAAAATTGTTCATATGCACCACAAGCACAAGCAATGTATGTAACATAATCAATATAAATAAAATAAGATTTACTACTGTATGCATAAATGTAAATGGTAGTACACGATTATCATATCATTTAAAAATAAATTTCTCAAATTTTTTATATAATCGAGTAGTGTCCCGACGGGCGATGGCGACGGGCTACGACTCACCTCTAAATGATTTATAACGTTAAAAATTGATTAGCCATAAGCAGGGATTGAACCAGTGACCTCCGTCGTTTACGCCTGTGCGTCAGGCGTAAACGCTACCACTAGGCCATGCAATAAAACTTTATGCATTGAACTTATTATTTAAACTTATTATTCTGCCCGTTGCCACGGGCATAACAGCTAGTTATCATATAATTTAAAAGATTTCTACATCCTACATCCATAGAAACTACTATTGTTGTATTAAGCAATAGGTAACATTTTATATTATTATACTATAGTTATTTTTAATAGGTAACATTGTTTAAATTATACTATAGTTATAAGTAATAGGTAATGTATTTTACAAGTTTTAATATTCTTCATGGAATAATAATTATAATTAAATAATAGTAACTACACTCTTTACCTGTTGACTAAGATATGAAAAAAAAATCAGTCAAGTACTTGCCAGCAAGTTACTAAAAGGGTTTCTTCGGTCATATTAATTATTATTATTTATTTTTTTAAACAAAAATATCTATTGTTCACTTTTAAAAATCAAGATGTGCAAATATTATTATTCTTTACCATCTTCGGTATGCGCTTATTGAATTCTTTTAAGGGTAAAATGGCCGCCATTTTGGAAATACGATACATTTTTGTGAACCAAATTTCAATGCTTTTAAAATGATACCCAACTTGAAAATTACAAAAAATATAAAATCTTGCTTAGTGATCGCAATTGATCGCAGATCGCAGAAAGTTGGAGTGTTAAAGTTCGCAATAGGTTTTCTGTTTTTGGGCAAAAAAGTTTTAACTTATATACCAAATTTCAAGTCTATAGCTTCAGTAGGTTGGGAGATATAATCCAAGATGCGACGGAGGGACAGACTCACTACCAAAAGCATAAGGGTTTCTAGGACGACCTCGAAACCCTAAAAAATTAAACGATGATGATATGCACGACACACGGACATACCTTTACTCTGCATCCTTAATTCCGTATGTAAATTATGCATAATAAATTATAGGACAATTATTTATAAAAATAAGAAATAAATATGGTTTTAGAAATTTTTGTAGGTCAATGAAGTTGTATTTTTTTTGTCAATTTGATACGATTTAAGAATTAATTAGAAGTGAAGAGGAATAATGAATACATTTAATTTACATTAATGGTTTTTGTGAATCGTCTAGGTCACAAATCATTGATTGGTTTTAAAGATACACTACATTTTCACTAATAGCTTAAGGAATTAGAAACAGATTTTCATAAAAGACTACCATTCTTAAACCATTATACCAGTTTATACCAGTTTTAAACCTTTTCCAATTAAACGGTGGTCAAGATATATCGGAGAAATGATAGAATTAAAAATGAATATTAACATTTTCTATTGCGAATTGCCAATACAATGGCAAGATATAAGAGAAACCTGCATTTATATTCTCGTAATATTAAAGATTTTTCAAGATCGTCTAAATGCCCATTTACACTTTGATTAGTGAAAGTGTTTAGTAAATTTTTGGAAATGTTTAGTGAAAATTTGTTTAAAAATTACTTAAATCTTACACTAAACTCATGGTGTCCAAAATGGTTTAGTGTTTTTTACTTAACACCCACACTTGCACTAACCAAGGTGTAAATTATGGACCTTTAGACACCCTATGGATTGATTAAATTTTTTCTTGAAGGGGTCAATTTTAAGCCTTGAAATGAAAGCAAACTGGGAGATCGCAGAAGAATTGAATTAAATGTATTACATTATTGTCAAATTAGTGGAGAGTGTGAACATATCTTGAGTAGAAATTTGAGAATCGACATTAGCCCAGAATAGAACAAATTATTCAAGAAACTTTTAGGAAATAAAAAAATACCCGAAATTGTATCTGAATCCATAGAATGTAAATGGGGAAGAACAGGATACGTTAAATTTGTAGTCTAACCAGTAATCAATGAGAGCTACAAGAGGGACGTAAAAGTAATTTGGTATCAATTGCACAATCTGGTGTGTTGTAAAATTGAGTAACAATGAGAACAAAGCAAGAGTTTCATTACTAAATAATAAAGTCCTTGTTTCTTGTTTGTACATCATATGTTAAAACTTTAGTCTTGATTACCTATATAATTTATTTTTGCATTGTTTTAATTTGCGTAAAAGCATGGGTATATTCCTTTGTCCGTTTAGATTCCAAAAAAAGTAATATGTATAGCATAAAAATTCCTAGAAAGTGTAAGGAAATTAAATGATGTAATTTAAAATATATTTAAACGTTCCGTAGTATGAATACTACCAAAAACTTTAAAATTTAATTTCTAATTGATTGTACTAAGTACAGGTACTAATTGAGTACTTTATTTAACTGGCTAGAGCACCCGCACACTGGAAATGAGGGGGAGGTCCGTGGTTCGAATCCCGGCGCTGAAGTCTATTTTTCTCTGACTGCCTCCCTTTGTAAATAGTAATTATAATTTGATTTAAAATATATTTGAGTTGTAACTACTGTATTTCTAGGTGTACAATGGTACGGTCCATCAGGAGCGGTTATTTATATTTTCTTCTTTAGGTAGTCACGATCAACTGATTACCCAGGAGAAGCTTTTGGAAACCCCGATATCAGGTTATAGGGGTTAAATAAAAAAAGAAGCATCAGAGAAGACGTGCATCACCCGCTGGGCACGTTATTTTTTCTTTCTTTTTCAAATCTTAGGTATAATTTCACCTATTACACTTATTTAAATATTATGCTCATTTTCTCGAATGGTCGGTAAGAAATAAAGGACCCGGGTTGTTAAGGTGATTGAACTCCCGCGAGGTTCACCGGTACTAAAGTAGGCCACTCTCACCCTAAGCAGAGCCGGGCGACTTCACGCATCGCTGACCACACACGCTGTGAGGATGTCCGCACAACTCCCAAAACAATCCACTCATTAACCCCTCGTTAAAATTGAAAGTTAGTTTCTAAAAATAGTGAAATTAACTTAACTTTACTAAACACAAATGAGCGTAATATGGTGATGGTGATGCGCTAAAACGTTACATAAAAAGATCATATGCTCTAAAGAGTTCTTGCAATTGCTCATAATCAACTAACGCAATGTTTCCTTACACTCAGATATAAAGTGGGATACTTTTGATTTTAGTTGAAATTTTCGGATAACGGATAGAGATTGCTATTATTTCTCCATAAAAATGATCAATATTTGTGGAAAAATTATACAAGCTTTACTTAATATTAGCCTGATAACCAATCTCCATGTAGTCTGATAAGGCATCTTATTGGCATCTCTTAATGATTTAAGAAAAAAATAACGTTTACCGATTAAGGAAACGATTTATCCTTGTCGTGCTTTTTCATTAATATTTCCATAACTACATTTCCTTATGATTTCTATTAAGCTATACTCTTAATATTTTCTTAAGCTTCCCTACGCATTTATTAATATGCATCCTCTATGCATCTGCTAGTAGTAAAGCGGTTTACTGGAATCATTCAATCAAAGATGTCGTTGGACCTCATTATCTTTGATTCACAATCGTTAACGTATTACTAGAATTATTATCACAAAAATATCTGTTTTATTCAATGCATTACATTGTTATACCTTGGATTAGGATATACCATATTTTCTACTAAACAATGAAATTGTTATTAATTCAAACGTAGAAATAATTAATTTTAGTTTAATTTTTATTTGAAAATTCCATCGTTTTATATAGTTAACCACGTAATATGTCATATTTGCTCTGAATAGATTCGGTAATTCGGTCCCATTGAGAGCCAAGAAGTGCCATTGGAATAACATTTAAACGATTTGAAGGGCGAATTTTGTAATTCCTCCATTTTGTGTGTAGGATGTTCCTCTGGGAGACATGAAGTGGGATTTTGAATAAATAAATCGGCAGCCGGCCAAGCACTCATCATCCCACTTAGTTTCTCTGCCAAGTAAAGGTTCAATGAAGTTCATTTAGATTTTTTAAAAATTCTCTTTATAATTGCTGTGTTATGAATGGGATTAAGGCAAATACAACGGCTTTTATGAACAAAGTCGTTTTTAATTCCGTCGTGAACACATCTTTAATCCTTAATTTATTGCCTGAAGACAATACTTAAAGACCTCGAATGCAAATATGTAATATAATAATACTTTCTGTCAAGCTTCTAATAGTACATAAGTTTCAACTATTTCTTATTTCTTGCAATTTTTCTGTATTTTAAAATCTTACCATTAGCTAATGTTAGTCGCAATTGCCCACTTTAATAGTCACTTAGAACGAGTGCTATTACCTCAGGAATAGATGTTAGCGACATCCAACAATAATTTAATCATAGGTGGTTTTAAGTGGTGTTATTAATTAGGTGGTATTAATCATGAATTATGTATCATAAAATGTAATGATAACTCTAGCCACAGCTGCCAATTTACATTTTTATTTTATAATTAGTTGAAATGGCTTTGATTCAACTTAGCTTTAGTTTAAAATACACCTGTTGGTACCCGAATCCAGTTATCATATAAATATATTCCAAGAGTTATCATTTCATCTCAGATTATATTCGTTTAGTTTTGTTAGACCTTGGTTTAGTTAATGGATTTTCACTTTCTAGACGTATGTTTTATGAGGCCTTGGCATCTAACTCTATCCTTATTATACAATTTCAGGACGAAGGTATAGGTACCTTCTGTATAATAGTTATGTTAATGAATTTTCAGATCCTTAAAATGCGCCCTTCTTGGCTACTCTCACTTTCTCTCACGTTTTTATCGATAGAATCCGGAAAGGACTGCCTTTAAAGTACATATATATATATAGTTTGTATACCTTAACCAACTCATGCCTTAGCACAATTGTGCCTGTATTTGCTTGTATCAGCTATTGAACGCATTCTCTGACTTTAGGGTTGCCTTATTGGATTAGTAATTTTATATGATTTTTTTCCTTATTAGTACGTAGTAGAGATATAGCATGTAAATCAATTATTATAATTAAATGTATAAAATTTAAATCGATTTCGAATGTTTATATTCCAGGTACTTCTGAACTCAATTTGAATATTATTAACCTTTTATAAAATGCTTTCTTATTTTTTTTATTTATTTATTTTTTAGTTTTGCAAATTACTGCTTTGCATAGTGACTGTTTATCACTCTTGCCTAGTGTATCAAACTGTTGTTACAACAACAACAGTTTGACAGTTTAATAAACTGACACAATGTTTTTCTAAAAGTACGAAAACATTGTATCACTTGCGAAGGGAGCCCCCGAAAAGTTCTTGGGGGGGGGGGGGTGCCCCAATGTCCTAGTTACCTATATGCTACTGATCAAAAACCGAATTAACTGAGAATAACCGAATGAGACCATTCGTCTATTAATAAGATGCGAGGAAGCTATGTCCCACACAAATTGTCAGAAATGTTTATAATCTTAAAAGAATATTAATACTATATACTGATACTGTACCTACACATAATATGTAAACAATTTTACATTTTCTTTCGTAGAAATAGAAAACAAAAAATAACTAACTAATAAAATTAACATACAACTTGCTTCCATATCTTCACATTAATTTCCATATACACATAGTTCGTTCTCATCATCTAATCACACAATTATACATTTTTTTTTCTTTTAAATTAATTACTGGATTAAAATAGTCACTGATTACTGATAACGCGTTTATAATAATGGAAACGAGAAACAATAGTTTTTTCCAAGGAAATTATATTTATTAGCATTAGTTAAAAGACAAATCAAGAAATGGAGTAAAAAGATGGGAGTTTTTCCATGTTTTCTCTTGAGATTTCTCTTTGTGATGTACAGCTGTGGCAGAGAATCTTCCAGATATGACTGAGACAAGAGAGAACCGTACAACCAATTAAATAAAGAACTGACTAAGTGAAAGTGAACATTTCTATACAATTAAACTAAAGAAATCAAGTTGTACCATCTTTTTTTAAACTAGTTTATGTCTTCAACGTATACGGTTTTCTTTTTAAAAAATATATATTTATGTAACTAGGCAGCAAAATGGAATTTTGCTATTTTTTTGCGAGGATAGGCTAAACAAATTTACTGCAGAGGCAAAGCCGAAGCAGGCAAATGTTAATTACCTGCTGAGGTGTAACCGAAGCTTTTGTAATTGTAAAGGACGAAAATAATATTTCTGTGTTAAATGGAAGCTGTTAGCAACCTATTTCTAATAGTTTAATGTCTTCATTGTTATTCTAAATTATAAATCTTATTTGATAATTTAGCTGTCAAGCTACAATAAGAAATATTTAATAAAACTAGGCTTATATCTGTCATTACTAGTCAACTTATCAGCCTGCAAAAATATGGATTTGCTATTGTAGTTCTACCATCAGCTGTTCCAGTTTCATCTTTGAGTTTTATTTAGTATTGTGTAGATATGTACCTACTCATAGAAACAAGGAGATCAGTTTATATAATTTCCATTATATAAAAACAATTGAAGTTTTGTTAAAAATACAGAAGGTAAATGTAGAAGGTAAAACTACCTCTAATAACATTTAGTAAAGGTTCTTTGTATAAACAGTGCAGAGTTATAAATATGTTGGTGAATAGGTGCGGTTAGAGGCTGAAGTATAAGATGTTGAGATAGTGAGGAGAATTGCTAGTCGTTGGTAGCAGCTCCTCAAGTGTACCGTTATCTAGCTTCAGCCTTAGGATATGAAAACGCACTACGTTCTGCGGGTGGTCATGTCCAAGCCGGCCGCTTTGAACCTACATTTTTTGTAAACCACGATTCGCCACAATCTAATCCCTCTTTTTCTACTGGTTGGGAAGGGAAAAAAGAAGTTGGTAAAAATTAGGAAATCATAAAGCAAGTTGTAGGAGGTTACAAGAGTTCAGAGTCTGAACCGGCCGGAATGGTTGTATCACGATGTAGCCTTGACCGTGCCACGATTTTCGCGTTACTTTCGACTGAACGTTAGTTCAACGGTCCCGCTAAACAATCGGATTGAGAATCGTACAACTAGATTAGGTCATTTCCGATTCTTAACCATTAAGGAATCTTCCTTTAGAATTTAAAGATACCTCGTCCTACATAACTAGGATTTGTCTACCATAACAAAATGAACGGAGGTACTCATACGCAGTCCAAGAAGGATTCGACGAGTCGCTCTATGCTGGACATAATGATCGATGTGTTCGTCGGCTTAAGTAATGACCTATAATTTGACTTCAAAATTTAAGTGAGGTTACTCGTTCCCTAGTGTAACTAGTGTACTAAAACATTAAAGTAAGACATTTTAATAATTATACCTGTATTGTCCATAGAAAGAATATATGCTAATAAAGAAGGATAAAAACGTTTACTGATAATCTTAAAATACACCTTATGTAATACTTATAGTTATTAGTACCTCAGATTTGATCGGAGAAGTCTTTTCCTGTTAGTCTGACCCTGTATTTCTATTTTGATGACACTAATCCCTTTATGGGCTTCTAATGTAGAAACCTGTTAGACCAATTCTATTGCTAAAAATAATATTTCCTTTGAGTTTTAATTAATAATGATAATACCATTGACTTTAATTAGGATAATAGGATATATGTTAGCACTTCTTTCCGATGAAGTACCCGTCATTAGGGGGAACCACTTATTTCATTAGATAAGAAAAGTAACTACAACGAGAAGATTTATTTTTTACTAAAGTAAAGGAAATATGGTGGATTTTTCACTATTTACACATATTATTTTATATTCTGCAAAATTGTTGTTTTTTTACTTTTTTATATTTATATTTTATTGAACTGACAAGATGAGAAGACTATAACAGACAAGATTATTTAGTTTTTGTTTTAAATTATGTAAACTTATTAAGCCTAAAATTTAATTTTTATACATGGAATATCACTTATATTCGTAACGATAAATGTACACACAGAACTTTTAAAATTAGTTGTTAGTGGTTTAACACATCAATGTGTTGTGTTTCTGCTCTATTCCAAACACTGCTCGTGTCAAAATTTATTTCTATAGAAAATATAAACTTAGAAAATAAATTAATTCTCGACAAGGTAGCCGCTTATATTTCGATTTCACCTGTACTTGGAAAAAATGAACACTTATCACTTTCATATTATCAGATGATTTGTTATCTTGGTTATGAGCTGTTACATTATTCAACAGGTTTCCAACAATAGGAGATTATAGCATGACATCACCGTCATACTCTTACTTATAAAGCGTTTCCTTTCATTCATATCTAGATGGATGTTTTTAAACATTTAATCCATATTTTATGATATTACCTCGTGTTTTCTTACGGGAAAATAGATGATACTTAGATAGATCGATTGAGATATAACTAATAATAAATTGGTAAGGCGTGAAGTCTCACGTAAAAAGGGTTTCGTTGGTATTGTGAAACAAAATAAGTAAAAGTGGCCTCCTACCGGAGTACTCGTACGTCAAGGAAAAGCTGTTAAATCTGCCTTCTTATACATTAGACAAGGCTGTGGAAGTAGCACAAACCACCATCATGGCAAGACAAAGGTCAGGAGAGGAGGTTAAAGAAGGAGGATTTGTCGGCGCTGTTGCTCAGGCTAGAGCTAATAATTACAACAATAGACCTAGCTCATCATTTAATCAACAACGGACTCGCGGACAAGGAAGGTATCAATTTAAAGGGTCTCAGCAATATTCAGGTAATAATTGTAATAAATGTGGTCTAGTGCATAGGTACAAATGTCCAGCTTACGGAGCTATTTGCTCTACCTGTTCTAAGCCAAATCATTTTTCTCGTTGTTGTCCAAATCGCTCTAGACCAATCGGTAATGTAAACCTAGAACCAGATAATCAAATTGCCAATATATCTAATGAAAACTACTATCAGTCAGATGATGATAACGATTATCTGTTTATAGGTCTTGTGCACTCAGCCTCACTTATATGTTCATCTGTTAAAGAAGCTAATAAACATTGTAGATGGTCTGTTGATTTGAATATTAACTCTAAATTGATAAGGTGTCTTGTTGATACCGGGGCAGATTCAAATCTGATCAGTTTAAAAGAAATTAACAGCTTAAATTTCAAAGCTAGTGATATCCAACCATCCCTGTCAAAGTTGCATACGATAACTGGTGAAAATATTGAAATTGAAGGTACTTTAGATATTAAATGTAGAACCCCAGATAAGGTGCAACAAATAATTAAATTTCATGTTGTTAAAACCAATTGTCCGCCGGTTATAGGTCTTAGATCTAGTATAGATCTCAACTTAGTTAATAAAAATCCTTGTGTAAAATCAA
>KZ652496.1:116800-158259 GCA_001010745.2 Gerris buenoi | reverse complement strand
AGTGTGTGTGTAAATATGTATATAAATTGATAGATTTTGCCTCTATCACTTTCATTAATTATAATTATGATCATTTTAAATTTTTAATTAATTAAATTCATAAATCGCCGAAGCAGTGGACACCTTTACACCGAAAGTTTAGGGCTATTGGGCCCCCCCCCCATCAAATATTCTGGTGAAAATATTATTTTACACAGAATTCCTGTCAACCTTACTGTGATTTATATTTTATAGTGGTCTTTATCAGGTATAACTTCTATTTTTACTGTAGGCTATTATTGCTATAATGATTGCTATAATGTTTTTATTTATTTTTTCAATACCTTAGGGATTATTTCAATTTAAAGGAGTCTTCTTTATAACATTTATAAGATAAATATGTAGAGGGTGCTACTGATTCTTTTTTAATTTTTTTAGGAAAATATTATTCTGCATAGTTTTATAGATCCCAATTTTAAGATTTAACTATTATTTCTGTAAGCACTGTATTATTATTCCATTTTACTAGTTTAATATCATAGAGAAATATCGAAAGTAAAAGCGAAACCGTACAACGCAATGCAACCTAAAAAGATATACCTATTCTCTTGAATCTTTGTGAAATTTGTATTTCAGAAACTAAATATTTCACTTGGAGAGACTTTTATTGTTTTTTACATATTTCTATCTGAACCGTTTTCGTTTAAAATTAAAAGTCTCGATTTTTCTTCGTTTTTTGATGAGGGGGGGGGGGAAGGTTATTGTAATTGTTTTCTTATAAGTTGCTTGTAATAACTTCCGAAGCTACAAAACATCGAGCTTACATTTCGTACAGTTTACGAGTATACCCACCCTAAATACTAGGCTAAGGGATATTATCACCTGAATACTGAAATGCCATATTCCTTTGTCCTACAGTTTTTTGGACTAGATATATATTTCAGTGATAATAAATAGCATTATAGACAAAACAATTCCTTATAAGTAATGTACAAATGTCTAGGATCGGTAATAAGTGTAACCAATTAATAGTTTGCCTCAGGGCACCTCATTTAGTTGTAGAAGATTAGTAACTAAGTAAATCAGTACATTCATATTAGTACAGAACTTTTATGATATCCTAAAACGGCATTGATACAAAAAATAAATAAATAAAGAGTTTTAGTAACTGCCATAGCTCCTTTATTGACAAATCTATCATTGTCTATTTATAGCTTCTTTTCTATTAAATATTCATCAATAAGTCATCCTCTAATAAATATCCCATTAAATTCTTGAATAAACATTTATACTATTATAAAAGAATTATATATACTGCGCGAAAAAAATACCAACTGAAAAAGATATTCACAAAACATGATTCATAGTTACCCTTAGTTTAGTCAAAAATATAAAAGAAGTGAAGGTAAAACAATATATATATATATATATATATATATTTTTATTTTTTTTTTTTTTTCACATAATCGAGATTGTGCATTGTGCAAGTCTTGAATTCTTTGTTATCCTTATCCTTGAAGACTTTCTCATCTTTACCTCAATATTAATACATACGTGTAGATAAATTATAAGTCCTATCTTTGTCAGGTCACGTCTTATAATGACATAAAGTTGACCTCCTTTTATTTGCTACGCTACTTTCCTATTATTCTTGGAAATCAGTTGCTCAATTCCTATTATTATAGTAGCCATAGAAGCCACTACTTTTTACTTAAGAAGTATTTATTAAGTATGACAAGCCTTATTTATTTGTATGCAAAAAGGGCTTTATATTTTTTTCCATTTATTTACATTCCGTAGATACATCAGCAAACGATATGCTCTAATCAGTTATAGTCATGTATGGTTATAGTCAACTAAACCGTCCATTTTAGGATAAACAATTTACAGAAATGTGCCACATCAGGTGATGTATCAAATGATAAAAGAACTTTTATAAACAGTTTAGTATCATAAATGGCTGACTTAACCCTCCGAAAATTGCAAAAAATAACACCTATATTGTTATAAAAACTAAATAGAAATAAAAGTTTGAAGTCAAAGTTTATTATTTTTCACCATAGAATCCAAATATGCTATCAAAAATATACACTCCAATTTGAAATTTTGAAGTTGGGTGGCCTGGGGGCAAAGTGGGTGGTTGCCCCTAGTGGGCGATTGCATGAAATCAAACTTCTCTTTGCATGGTAGAGAACCCCAAGTTTCATTAATTTATCTTAAACCGTTCAAAAGTTAAGGGGGGGGGGGGGACTTTTGGACCACCCTGTATAAATAATAGCGTAGGAGCGGGCCCCGAGCACGGGGGCACCTGCGTCATGTATTAGCAAATAAACATGCTTTTTATAGAAGGGACCCCGAACCTAAGTTGCCCCAGACAACCAGTTACACGGCACAGAGAAAAAAAAGAAAAGCTCAAGATCCCATCTACGTATAATATTAAAAGACAACGAAACGCAAAGACGACATTAATAAGCTATTTTAAGATATGCGGAGATCAATTCATTAGACTTTTGGACCACCCTGTATAAATAATAGCGTAGGAGCGGGCCCCGAGCACGGGGGCACCTGCGTCATGTATTAGCAAATAAACATGCTTTTTATAGAAGGGACCCCGAACCTAAGTTGCCCCAGACAACCAGTTACACGGCACAGAGAAAAAAAAGAAAAGCTCAAGATCCCATCTACGTATAATATTAAAAGACAACGAAACGCAAAGACGACATTAATAAGCTATTTTAAGATATGCGGAGATCAATTCATTATATTTTTGGTTTTATAGGTGGCTGAAAAAATTTGCAAGATGAAAAATACCTTCATGAGTTCATATCTTTACTATTTTCTATGGCCATTCAAAAAAACATTTTTACGAATATAAACTAGACTAGATAATGATGTACGAGTATAAATAAATTAATACGATTCTAGATAAAAAGGTGGGAATGTATTTAAGATATTTTTAACATTAATTTGTTTTTTAAACAACTCAAACGGTAGAAGACAACTTTATTTTAATCGATTCATTGAACATTAGACTAAATACTTTTGAATGAAATACAAGTGCCAATCTCAAATGCAGGTTATAAGTAGGTTGCAGATTGTAGATGTAGTTTGTTTTACGGTTACATCTTGAATAGAAAAGAAGTATGTAGATTCTTTTTTTATTAAATCAAAATTTTATTTTTTTCTTATTTGCATTCTTCCCTTTAATTTAAAATGGTGGTATTTTTAGCTTTCAGACCTTGGCAATGCATATTCTACTTTTCGCTTATTCTGAATCTAAAAGATTTAAGTATAAAAAAAAAAACTAATTCTTATGTATACTGACCCACGTCTTTGTTTATAGTCTCACGTGTTGTCTGATTATTTTCACTCTAGTTACAATCTAACTGGAAAATCATAAAACATAAACTATCACTCTGTATACTCAGCCAAATATTCACTTCTCCCATTTTGCTCTTTCATTATTTTCCCAAAGGAAAAATTAAATTAAGAAAAACAAATTAATAACATTTAACAGTGATATAGTATATTTTTTAACAAATTTCGAAGAAGTTTATTATACCTCCAGGAGACTAGAACCATCAAATATATTGAAAATAAAACAAATAGAATCACTTTCTAAAAAGAATAAGAGGATTGTTGATCCATATTATGTTATAAAGAACGAAGAGTCTTGGACATGTACTTCAAATTCTCTTTTACATTATAGCAAACTTAATATATGTGTAACATGCTATACTACTTACTATTTCATAATCTCTACTTATAATAACACATACAGTTTCATTTTAGTACACATTCTGGAAATTTTGCATATACGTTTAGTTTGGATGACGATGACAATGCATGGTTAGCTAAGTGACACCATTCTAAATCCAATATGGCGGTCAGCAGAAGATGGCGGACTAGTTATTTTTTAAGCACGCCCTTGATATGGTTATCAAATGAAATGGTTTCCTGAGATACGAATAAAAGCTTGTTTTTAAAAATGTGTATTAAATAAAAAAAAATATTAAAAGCTTTTATTTAACTTGCAATGTTTATATGTATATATGTATGTTTGCTAGGGTCAAATATTGCAACTGAATTTTAAATACTTATATAGTACATATTTATATAGTATATAGTATATACTTATATAGTATATTTAATTGGAATTAAGTTATGACCACATTTTTATGACCTTGATATTCAATTAATTATTTAAAATATTATGTACGTAAAATATTTCTGACCTATAACAACGCCTACCTATTGAGACTTAGTAATTCATATCAGCCTACAGATATATTAAAATAAGTAGGTGTTTTAACACCTAAAATCTGATATGAATAAATAAGAAAAAATAATAACAACCAATGTTTCTTAGTCATATTTAGTACTCATTTGTGTGAGTAATTCAACAGTCAAAGCTTGACATGACAACAATTATGTTAAGTTGACTCACGTATTGCAAAGTTTTGCTTAACCATGCGTTTACATATTATGTGGTGAATACTATCCTTTTTGTCCCCCTTTTTACCCCAATTAACTAGCAATGTTTTTATTTTGTTTTATGTTTTATGGTCCACAGTCAAAACGAGGACCCCTTACACATTCCCGCGCTTACATTGTTCGAAATTGCCTCTGTTTATATTAATATTGTTGAAAAATAAACTCAGTTGTTTAACAAGTTGCTTCAACAAGTTTAAACAAGTCACAGAGTGAACCTGTCGTAGAAATGGTATATAAAGGATGAACTTTTCTCATCCAATAACATTCGCAATTTATCTATATTCTTATGTTACAAATACAAATCAGTTCTTCTTGAAACATCTTAGTGTCAATTATTATTCAGTACGTCGCAACAAATATGTATATTATATAATAAACTAATCACAAGAAAATGATAGGAAAACCCCAAAAAATCACCCCTAATATAAGGGTTGATTTTTTTCATTTATCATGTGGGGTGTTTCTTAAATAAATCCAGAACTTTCGAAAATCGCCTCTTTTTTTGCTTGTCGAACGCCGAAAACTCTTCTTTTCCTCCCTCGGTCGCCCAAAGTAGTAAGGGGAGCCGTAAAAATATTCTGCCCAGGGTGCCATATAACCAAGATGTGGGCCTGAGAAGGTTAACATTTATATGGTACCAAAAATGGGCTAATTCTTACCTACCATCTAATTCAATAAAACCATAGGAGAAGTTTTTAAATATGTATACGTTATGTTTTAAAAGATATTCGCAAAAATGTTGTCGGACAGACTGACAAGAGACCAAAAATGTTCCATGACGTCTGAAACGGATTTCTGTTTCTAAATTTTGAATTTGGATACATAATAAAATTTCGTTCTTCAGAACGATCTAATTGCTTCCGTTACCTTCGGTAAGCTCGGAAGAAAAATTGAGACTTTGAGAATAGATTAACTGGAATCTTGGAATTCTCTCCTCGTTAAATCTTATTAAGACGAGAAATAAAATTTCAATAAAACCATAGTTAATCTGAATATTCTATTATCTGAATGTAAACTGTTAGAAAAACAAAAGAGATAAAAGACTTGTTCAAATCCTTATAAAGCAATTCTGATGTATTGTAAAGGAGAGTTGTTTTATCACTATAAAATTTACGTTATACCAATATTCCATTCAAACAGGTGGTTACTATATCAAATGCACTAAGCTAAGTCAAACCTACTCATATTTTCATTTTTATTGTTATATTCCTTTCTTCTAAATCTAAAGAATAAAAAAGTTAAAATTATACCAAGTGATGTTCGGTCTCGATTTGACGATCCAAGCAAAGACCATTGAATAAATAAGGATTTTACGGCTTAACACTATGTTTGCAATAAACCTGCCAAAAGAGCCATTTGGGTTGGGTATTGTGTATTGATTGTGATTGAATATTTATTATGCAATGTCCACTTGCTTTAAGTGACGTTGCTTCGATGACCACTTTTAATTTGTTTTACTAGAAATGTTTTGAGAATCATCGAGACATTAATTATTCCCTTTTCTTTCAATTCTTGCAGTGTTGGTTGCTAAGAAACATAATATTTTAAAAGAAGTGTTTATTGAAATAAGTGTCTATGGACTAGGCAGTTTTAGAAAAAATGCAAATATATAATCAAGTATACAGAAAATGAAGCCTCTAAATTCCATGTATTAGACTTAAGAAGTAACTTTCTTAGCTGGACAATTTTTTTAATTCAGAACACTAATAATATTGCCGCTAGTACGCTTAGGCGATATTATAACTATTAAAAGAAAACTAAATGGGGTATTATGGTAAAAAATATGTTCGAGACAACTCAGACAAACTTTCTTAAGTACGTGTTCATAATTACTTAGCCCAGTGTTTTCCATTTATTAGTTTTCGTATATACATTTAATTATTTAGAAACATGTCATCAAAATTAATCATAAAACTAACTTCTTCTGGGCGGGAAATCCAACCCTGTCTCTCTCATCCGTTCGCGTTTACACTATTTTCTCAGGAATTAGATTTTTCCCGGGAATACGGCTTATATCGTTAAATTTGTATTTAAATGGACTAGATTTTAGAATTTTTCAATCAAAACCGTCAGAATCGTTTTAAAGATATTTTTCCACGTTTTTCAGAGGTTTTGAGGGATACCGCCCCAAATTTTGAACTAAAATTAATTTCTCGATTTTGCCTCGGGGTATGATTTTTCTGAACATGTATGCTAAAATCGGTCCTGTAGTTAAGGCATCAGGCCACTTTTTTGGACTCGGGGGACCTCAAAATGTGTAAATCCATAAAAATCGAATTTTCGCGCCATCGCAATACTTTCCCTTTATATGAGAAAGTAAAAATAGATACAATATTATGTTACTCATATCGAAACCTTTGAAGGAATAATGAATAAAAAAATATTTATAGACGTTTTATCTTCCTAATAATGAAAAGCACCGCACCACTAACCAAAGCTCGATGACCGTACTAACCATAGTACTAGTAACCGTAGAGTATTAATTTACGAAATGGTTAAATGAAGTGAGTGGAGCGTAAACTTAATTCCGAATAGCTTAATATGCCACCAATTTCGGTCCCTATCAGGTGTGACCTGAAATAATAATAGGGTATGAGATGGCAGTTCCAAAAGGGCTTGCCCTTTACTTCAGCAGGCATCCAGTTTAAATTGTCATAGGCTAGAACTTCTACTTTTATAAAACATAAATATGAATTATTAAAGACAAAAAGGGTTTTTTTTTTTTTTTTTTTTTTTTTTACAGAAACCAGTTAAAAATTATTTTATAATGAAATAAGTTTAATAAATAATAATAACATTGATTGTAGAATAAAACTTACTTGTTAAATTCAGGTTTAACGAAACAGCAGTAAAGTCGATTTTTTTTTTTTTAAGGGAATCGCGGATTAGTTCGTGTCGGATTGCGAGATGCGGTTTGTAATTTCTCTAGGAACGTCAGGATGGAGACTAGTCACTGAACTAGTCAGTCAGTCTCAGTAACGAGGGAAGGGGTGAAGATGGAGAGGGGATCCTGGGGGCGCCTACATGAACTGCGCCCACCTTGTAGCGCCTTAATGAGGTGTGGGTTCTTGCTCCCCACCTTGCCACTTCGTGGCTGCTGCGGCTTCGTAGTTCTTCTGAAGGCCTTGGCAAGTCCCAACATGGAACCAACCTTCTCTGGTGACTAATTCACTCACTCTTCGCAAACAGATTGATGACGACAAAAGGACGCGCATTCCTGTTAATCTAAGGAGTGTCTAGCTGACACTTTTTTTTTTTTTTTTTTTTTTTTTTTTTTTTTTTTTTTTTTTTTTTNTTTTTTTTTTTTTTTTTTTTTTTTTTTTTTTTTTTTTTTTTTTTTTTTTTTTTTTTTTTTTTTTTTTTTTTTTTTTTTTTTTTGTAAATTGAGCTCTGAAAATGTTCCTAGATCTAGAGCAGGCTCTGCAATATTTTTGGTTAAAGGGCCGGAACTAGATGGTCCATAGCGGGCCTGATGAAGTAAGCTACATTCAGCTATCGGGCTATCTGACTTAACAATGGTAGGGTGTAGGGAATATGGATAATAATAATGAGCTCATAAACAATATCCATTTCTGCCAAAAAACGTATATATGTCGCGTGTTAATCTTTTTAAATGTTTGAAATGCCATTTGATTATGGAGAATTTCTAACTTAGCATTGATTAGGTTCCTTTGTTAACTTCAAACTTCAAAGATGCACCTGGAGAGAAGTAAAATGCTAGTTCTACAGGCAGATGAAGATGCTGACAGGTTGATTTTAATCACATTCATTTTTTACGGCCTCTTTTTGCTTTACGAATTTGAACACTTTGAATATTGCCATTGTTTTTTCTGTTTCTGTTTGATATATAATACAACAATAATGTAATATAGCAATTATAGGATGCGAGGAAACTATGTGCCATACTAATTTTGCATCTATTTATTGTATTTATTGTTCTGCGTGACTACAAACTGTTAAAAGAACCTTAATAACTAATTGATTGATTCCTAGTTATTAAGTATCAATTCTATCATCTATATGACAATATAATATTATGAAATGATTTGGTAATTGAGTGAGTCCTAATTTTTTTAAATAAATGATAAATATATGTATAAGAACGACAAAAGTTTACCAACCCTACTTCTAAAATCTGCATACATACTTATCTAGTCAAATTTGAACTGCTGTATCTCGGCATGTGTTATATAGGCACGGTATAAATAGAAACCAATTTGGTCTTACTTTGTTGAAAATTTAGTTTACTTTAAAATATGTATATAGGTATGTTTGCCGAAAAATTGGTTATTCAGCGTCAAAAGCGGCGAAAACTAAAAAAAAAAAACTCTTAAATTGGGTTATTTTGGAAATGCTTTGAAACTTTGAACATTTTGGAAATGAAAGTCGGAAAGTATTGGTTTTGTAGAAACCAGTTTGGACTCATTTGGTTACAAATTTAGTCTTCTTTAAAAGAGAATGTAATGAATCCTAGGGATTAAAATTGACAAAAACCTGAAAAACTTCGAAAATGTGGTGGTTTTAAATAGCCATTTACTTTACGTACCCAGAGCAGTAAGGGCGTTATTACAGGCCGAGGGCGAAGTTTGAAAGCACGAGTGCGTTTAACGCCCGAGGCCTGCCATAGCGCTTACTGCTCGTGGTGCGTACACTATTTTATCGCCCACCNATCAGTTACGTTTCGTATTCTTTTTTTCCATAATCACTTAAATATATATTTTTTTACAAAAATATAATTTTTAATTTGAATTGAATTAAGACAAAAATATTGTTAAATAAATAAAAATAGACATTTCGTGTAAAATAAAAATTTCAAAGTCGTTCCAAAAATAACGTAGTTCCATGAAATCTTGGAACGATTGGAACCGTTCCAACACAGGAACTAGTTATTTTTATAGTTACGTTCCGTTCCTCCCATCCCTAGTAATGCATGCTATTGTAACAGGTTCTAAGTTAGTAAGACGCCAACGAACGCTTAAGCAAGGAATACTCATATGTTTTTTGTATAAACATCTGACAAGACATGTCAATCACTTGACATGTTACACTATCAGATGTTTTTTGTATAAAGAGTGTTATTTAGAGTTATCTGGCTGAGATTCACTCTACTGCAATAGAATTGCTTTTTTTTGTATAGAATTATCAATTACGTTCTTATCTAATCTAGGCTGATAAAGTTTTTAATCCTTGCTAAAGTTGGTATTCAAAATAGATTTTGAATATCGGAAAATTAATTCTCTCATCTCTAGAAGATATTAAGTTTCAGTGTTTCAAGTCTGGACCAAAATCATTGCGAGTTCATCTCTCTAGAGTGAAACAAGTGAACCCTAATCTCTCTTGTTTAGTTTACGTGTTTAATTTTANATATTCCTGGCTCATCTCTAGAAGATATTAAGTTTCAGTGTTTCAAGTCTGGACCAAAATCATTGCGAGTTCATCTCTCTAGAGTGAAACAAGTGAACCCTAATCTCTCTTGTTTAGTTTACGTGTTTAATTTTAGTTAATTGTTGATAGTTTTGTTAATAAAAAGTTACGTTTGCTTCAAATTGACGAAGATTAAAAATTTATGAAAAATCTGGATCTATCAGGTGATATGGAGAGTTCCTACATCACCCGCATTGAGGCCAGAAAAACAGACCAGGAGCCTACATTGAAAAGGATCAGACAGGACCCCACAATCCCGTCCCTCTTGGCTCTCCAGACTGCTCCAACATGGGTACTAGCGTCTGATCAGCTCCCCCGCTATTTCCTTATAAATAGGGTGGACCAAGAGGAAGGGACATTCAAAACAGTGTCTCCCTTTATATTGTACAACTCCATCTCTGGGCTGATTGGAAACCCTATAACTCTCAAAAAGCTGAAAGAAGGGTCACTTTTAGTAGAAACATTCACTGACCAACAATCAGTGACGCTGGCAGCTGCAAACACACTTATCTCTAAGAGAGGCACGTTCTCGGTGGCAGTCAGAGAACACCCTACCCTTAATTATAGCCATGGAGTAGTCTATTGCCCAGAATTTGATGGTGTCAACATGGACGAGTTAATACAAGATATGGAGGAGTATGGAGTCTGTGACATCGAACGTATTCAATCGAACAGAAATCTCTCCCCACAGCCCACTCACCTATACAAACTAAAATTTCACGCCCGCCAGCTCCCAACTCATATTAAAGCTGGATATCTCAGAATGGAGATACGCCCATATATCCCCCCGCCCTTCAGGTGCCTCAGGTGTCTACGATTTTGACACTCAAAGGCTAACTGTAAAAGAGAAATTACGTGTAAAAAGTGTGGAGGACAGGGAGAGCCACATACAGAGTGTGGCAAGCCAGCATGCCTGAACTGTGGAGGAGGACACTCACCCTGGTCACGCAAATGTCCAAGGTATATACGGGAACAGGACATCCAGAATATCAGGTTTACAGAGAGAGTGAGTCAAGCAGAAGCAAGAAGGCTCTTCTATCAACGGAATCCTGGAGCCAAATTGAACATGCAAGAGACCCCAGACCTCACCTCCGAAATAAACTTTCCCAACCTCGTTCCCCCTGTCTTTAACTTTAAAAACCACACGTCACCCAGGAGTGCTCCACCCTCCAAGCCGACAACATCCAAAAATCTCACCACAAAGGCACCCACTACTACAGTTGTACCCCAAAACATCTCCTCGAAAATTCCCAAGAATTCAAAAACATCTAAACTCACCCAAGCACCCAAAAGTACCCAAGTGCAGCAGCTAAATAAGAAAATAGTCCCTGACTCTCCTGCGATAAAGCCAGTGACTAAGAATACATCAACAACAAGTACGGCCAAGCCTGTTGAACTATTGAACAACCAAGACCAACAAACATCAGAGAACACGACTACTCCCCCACCCACCCTCCTATCTCCAACACCCACCACACCACCAGGCGAAACAAGCAGTAACTCAGACCCGAGCTTACAGCCAAGAGAAGCCTCCCCAACACTAACTACCCCTCCCCTAACAGTAACCCCAGTATCCCCACACCCTAACAGTAAAGATCCGGCACAAACTGAACTTTCCAATAATTATGAAAATCCTTCAATGGAACACTAGAGGGCTAGCTGCTAGGCTTGCTGATCTACAGATCCTCATAAAAGACCAAAGGCCGGAAATCATCTGTGTGCAGGAAACAAACCTAACCCCAGCTAGGAAGTTCAATCTTGCTGGGTATAGGTGTTTCCGAAAGGATGCAGGAAGACAGAGAGCAACAGGAGGAGTAGCAACTTTTGTCTCGCTGAGACTGCACAGTGAAATAATACAAATACCAGGTATCCCGCAAGCAGTATCAGTAAATATAAAAGGATTAGGGATTAGCTTTAACCTAACTAACTGCTATGTCCCAAACCCTGCAATCATGAACTCAGCAATGATAAGAAGAACTCTAAGAGCACTCCCGCGAGCGGCAATTTTCTTAGGAGATTTCAATAGCCACCACCCTGCATGGGGTTCACCAGTAGCAGATGTAACGGGGGAGCTATTGTATGAAGAGATAGCACTCCAAAACTTAATACTCCTTAACGAGGGTGAGCCTACATTTTTACATCTAGCCACAGGTAACTGGACACATATAGATCTGGCGTTCTGCACCCAACCGTTACTACCGAAAACCCAATGGTGGATATCTGACGACCTGCATGGCTCCGACCACAAGCCAGTGTTCGTGGAAATTGCAATAGATAGTATCCCTGAAGGTCCTAAACCCCCCAAAAGATGGCAGATGGCGAAAGCGGATTGGGAAAAATTCAATAACCAAGTCAGTTTCCCAGAAGTCAAGCTAGGGGAAAACACGGACCCAGACACACTCACACTCAACTTTTCTACCACTATGCAGAGTGCTGCGAAAGAAGCTATCCCGCAAGCACCAGCAGGACGCCCGCGTCAACTCCCATGGAGAACTCCGGAAGTCCGCGAAGCCATTCGGCACAGAAACAGGGCGCTTAGAAGAGTACAGCAGGCGCCTGGGTTAGATGCTATTATAAGTTATAAAAGACTCAAGGCAAAAGCCCGCAGAATAATGAATGAGGAGAGACGAAAATCATGGATAGCTTTTATATCCACTCTCAACCGCTCCACGCCATCGACAGAAGTGTGGAAGAACATCAACAGGATAAGGCATAAGCGGACAAGGCACACCATCTCAGCCCTCTACCATTCAAACACACTTGAAGTAGACAGGAATGTTTTCCCCATGCTCATGGCTGAGCACTTTGCACAGGCCAGCAGACAGGCTCTTATTCCAGCTCCAACTCCAAATCCTGAGTACATGGTGCCTCAAGATCTCCAAGAGGATCTAAACTCAGCTCTCACACAGCGCGAGTTAAGCAGTGCCATAGCAAATATGAAAGACTCCGCTCCTGGAGAAGATGGAATACTACCTGCATTTATTAAGAAGTTGGACCACACCCACAAGCGTAAACTCCTGCTACTGTACAACAGCATGTTTTTAAATGACCAACTTCCACAGCAGTGGCGGGAGGCCAAAGTCATCCCGATACTCAAACCTGGCGCAGACCCAACCAGAGTGACTAACTACAGACCCATTGCCCTCACCAGCCACCTAGGGAAGCTGTTAGAAAGGATGGTCACGGCGAGGCTCAGCTATGTTATTGAAAAGTTAGGGCTATTCTCAGATAGTCAATATGGGTTTAGGAAGTATAGATCAACGGAAGTGCCTATGGTCATTCTCCAAACTGCTATCTTGGAAGGAATGGCTAGAGGTGATGTCACGGTTGCAGTCTTCTTTGACATCACCAAAGCATATGATATGGCTTCCCGACCTCACATAGTTCAACAGCTGGATGATTGGGGATTTAGAGGACATATTCTGGAATACGTGAAGAACTTTCTAGGCTTCAGACCGTTCCGGACACTGGTAGAGGGTAGGCTATCAGACTATGTAGTGCAAGAACGAGGAGTCCCGCAAGGGAGTGCCATCAGTCCCTTGTTATTTATAATTCTGATGAACTCTATTACTAAAGTCATCCCACTTGGAGTGAGAATCCTACTATTTGCGGATGACATAGTTCTATTTACAACCCAGGGATCAATCCAAATGGCAGAGGGACTTTTACAAGAGGCAATTGAGACAATGGTCACATGGGCTACCCGCCGAGGGTTTCTCTTCTCGGCAGCCAAGTCCAAGAGCATGGCTTTCTACAAATATACATCTCACGCTGGTCAGATCCACCTTACCTTGCAACAAGAACCTCTCCAGCAAGTCAATCAACACCGTTTCTTGGGACTAATCTTTGATCGGATGATGAACTGGCAGTCCCACATAGCTCATCTTAAAGCTGCCTGCAACAAAAGACTTGATCTCCTTCGATCCGTGGCTTCAACCAGATGGGGTAGCGACAGGCACACGTTGTTGAAATTTCACAAAGCATTTATAGTTTCTAAATTGCAGTACGGGTGTGCTCTGTTCACTACAGCAAATCCAAGTCGGCTGAAGAGCCTCCAGTCGATACATCATGAAGCCCTGAGAATAGCAGTTGGTGCATTTAGATCTAGCCCAATTAAAAGTCTATTGGTGGAAGCTGGAACAGAGCCGCTTCAAATGATATGGGACCAAACAATTTTAAATCTTTACTACCGACTCAGATGCACCCCTGGAGGAGATCAGGCCCGAGTGATCACCTTTCCTCACACCCTAGAAAACTTCTACCGGTACTATGGGGGTAAGAGATACGGGTACCCCCTGGCTGTAAGATTCTCTCTACTCCTAGAACAATACGGTCTGGAGCGATTGTGCCCGAGAACTCTGGATTGGCCCCTACACCCACCTTGGACAGGGAAACTCAAAACCAACCTGACCTTGTTAACCCTTAAAAAGAGAGAGGCCGCACCAGGAGAATATCTACAGCGCTTCCGAGCCTTAAGGGAGGCATACCCACGGGTAAGGGAAATTTACACAGATGGGTCCAAAACAGAGGCAGGAGTGGGAGTAGCGGTTGTCTCGGATACTGATACCATCAAGCTAGGAATAAACACAAGCTCCTCTGTGTTCACAGCGGAGCTGATAGGTATTCATCTGGCACTGACCCTGGTAGAAGAAAGGAATGAACAACATCCGATGCCAACGATCATCTGCTCGGACTCCCGGGCAGCAATCTGCAGTATTGAAAACCCATACTCCAACCAAGCCCTAGCAGTAACGATTCGTTCGCGCCTCGTAGAGGCAGCTAAGGCCGGTAAGCCACCAACAACCCTAGTGTGGATCCCAGGTCACTCCGGAATTCCAGGAAACGAGAGAGCCGATCTAGCCGCCAAGGAAGCCACTACACTAGTCCCACAAACTGACTTAATATGTTTACCGGATCTGAAAGGCGCGGTAAAAAATCAAGTAAAAGCAGCATGGGAGCAAGAGTGGAGAGAAATTCTACCAGGTATGGTCAAGTTGAAAGATATTAGGCCCTCGACAAGTGTATGGAATTCATCTGACCATCCGGTCAGGAGGAGAGAGGTCATATTAGCACGCCTTAGGATCGGGCACACCAGGCTGACACACGGACATCTGATGAGTAGATCACCCCCACCAGCTTGTCTTCAGTGTCAGGTACCCCTAACAGTGGTGCACATATTAGAAGAATGCATAGCATACAGAAACCTGCGAACCAAACATGCCCTCCCTCCAAGATTGCATGAAATACTCCAGAACGATCAACAATCTCTCGATCAAGTTTGGAAATTTATTGTTGAAGCTAAATTGGACAAAGAGTTTTAGGTTAAAAGGCAAAATTAAATTCAAAATTACTTAAAAAAAAAAATCAAAATTAAAACGGAATACATAAAAAAGACTATGGCATAGAGACAAGGACATGGCAGGGCTTAATCACCCCAGTTGTGTATAGCCTGCAACCAACCCCATTACCATTACCATTACCATTTTTGTATAAAATATATAGTATTCCTTGCTTAAGCGTTCGTTGGCGTCTTACTAACTTAGAACCTGTTACATTGGCGCCCAACGTGATTGTGTGAGATGCCGCGACCGCGAAAATCAAGAGATGCGTTCGAGGAGAAACCTAGTGACGTGGATCGCTTACTGGAGGGTTTCCAGAAATTACTGCAAGCGAGCAATAGTGATAAGGATAAGGGAAGCTTCCTGGACTGCAAATGCACGTTTGACGGTAAGTCAGAAGACGTTGATCAATTTGTCAATCATATCTCTATATATAAAACAGAGAAAAGAATGTCTGACACTAAAGCGTTAGATCAACTTAGTCTTTTGCTCTCAGGAGAAGCCTCAGCTTGGTTTGCTGGTATAAAAAATGACTTGTCGACATGGGAAGAGACAATGAGTTCATTAAAACGGACTTTTGGAGAGTAAATACGGCCATATGAGGTATTCAAAAAATTAACAACGTTAAAGTACGATGCTTCAGAAAAGTTCGATTTATTTATTTCTAGATGCCAATCGTTATTTAATGAACTACCCTACGTCGTCCCAAACCGGATTAAAGTTGATATTATATATGGTTGGTTTACTAGATCCTAAGATTAGAACTTATATTCCATATAAACAAATTGAAACGTTGGCAGATTTATCAGTTATGGCTAATGAAAAGGGACACAAAATAAGAGCTACTAGAAGCAGCCATGAGAAACGTCGTTCGGAGTCAACTACAAGCCCAATCAAGCCTATAAAATGTTATGAAGGCGGCGCAAGTGGCTTTAAAAAGTCAGATTGTAAAAACTGTTCTGATGACAGGAAAATAAAAATTAAAGAAGTAGGAAAAAACGAAGAGAAATATGGACATAAACTGAGTAGTGTTTATTTGAAAAACAACGTTAGTAAACCTTTAGTTTCAATTAATGTGTTTAGTAAAAAATTTGAAGCCCTTATTGATACTGGTGCATCTTGCAGTATTATGAGTAGTGATCTTTACGAAACTATTTTGGAAAATAACGTAATAACATTAGAAAAAGAAATCGAACTGACACTAGCTGACGGGAGTAAATCCAAAAATACTGTTAAGACTGCAGTTTTCGAAGTTAATTTACTAGGAAAGAATGTAACTTCGGAATTTATTTTTGTACCATCGTTTAGGGATCAATATGTCTTAATAGGTGTAGATTTGATTGAAGAGTCTAAACTAATAATGGACATCGGTAATGGAAAATTCTATTTTTCTGATTTCCCAGAAAAAGAGAGTACTGCCGTAAACAAAGAAATATTAAAGAAGGATTTCGTGGATGTAAATGAATATGGATTCCAGGCAAATAGAAAAAACGGTGTTTTTGCATGTGAAACTATTAAATATATAGGTCATTTAATTACTCCAGAAGGTATAAAAGCCGACCCTAGCAAAGTATCAGCAATTTTGGAGATGACACATCCTAGGAATTTGAAAGAACTACAATCATTTCTTCAAATTTTTTCTGGGTACAGGAAGTTTATACCAAGATTTGCCGAAGTAGCCAGACCTTTGAGCGAGCTTACGAAAAAGAAAGCGAAGTGGAACTGGAACAACCTTGAAGAGAATGCATTTACCCAACTTAAGAATTTGTTATCGTGTGTTCCAGTTTTACGTCAAGCAAATGAACATCTACCTTTCACTCTTCGGACCGATGTAAGTGCTTATGCTATCGGTGCTGTGCTCCTTCAAGGTGAAGGAGAAGATGAAAGGCCAGTTGAATATGCGAGTAGGCTACTGACTAAAGCTGAACGTAATTACTCTACAACAGAAAGAGAAGCTTTAGCAGTTGTTTGGGCGACTGGGAAGTTTCGCGGATACATAGAAAGCAGTGAAATCAATATTGGAACTGATCACCAACCTCTAAAGTGGCTGATGGAGTTAAAATCGCCTAGTGGAAGACTCGGCAGATGGGTCCACACCTTACAGAGGTATAATATTAGGATGGAATGTAAACCAGAAAAATCCAATGTGATGGCAGCTTGTCAATATTCTTAACGCTACAAAGCAAATGATAAAAAACCGGAGGGTCAATTACAAGTACCCGTTAGTTCTAAAAGATTTGAATCTATAGCGGTAGATTTGTTTGGGCCTCTGCCAGAAACAACTAAAGGAAACAAAAGGATATTTGTGGTAGAAGACACCATGTCAAGCTGGGTGGAACTGTTTCCTCTTAGAGAAGCTACAGCGTTCGCGTGCGCGAAGATACTAATAGATGAAATATTTATGCGATATGGCTTACCAAGGAGACTGATCTGTGATAATGGGCCACAGTTCATCAGCAGTATCATTCAACAGGTGTGTTATGTGATGGATATCGATCAGTGTTTAATACCTGTCTACCATCCGGAAGAAAACTTGGTAGAACGTAAAAATCGAGACTTGAAGGTTAAGTTATCAATACTGGTTGAAGACAGACACACAAGCTGGGACAAGAACTTACCCCAGATTAGATTTGCTATGAACACAGCGGTTTGTGCGAGTACAGGCTTCTCCCCTGCACACATCACTTTTGGGAGAGAACTGCGTACAGAGGTCGATGTGGAACATGATCTGACAACAATCGTGGAAGCTGATAAGTTCTTACCTCACATTACACCATTTCTCAAGAGAATAGGGCAATGCCTTTCAAGGGCTCGCGNTTTCACTCTAGAGAGATGAACTCGCAATGATTTTGGTCCAGACTTGAAACACTGAAACTTAATATCTTCTAGAGATGAGAGAATTAATTTTCCGATATTCAAAATCTATTTTGAATACCAACTTTAGCAAGGATTAAAAACTTTATCAGCCTAGATTAGATAAGAACGTAATTGATAATTCTATACAAAAAAAAGCAATTCTATTGCAGTAGAGTGAATCTCAGCCAGATAACTCTAAATAACACTCTTTATACAAAAAACATCTGATAGTGTAACATGTCAAGTGATTGACATGTCTTGTCAGATGTTTTTTGTATAAAATATATAGTATTCCTTGCTTAAGCGTTCGTTGGCGTCTTACTAACTTAGAACCTGTTACAATAGCATGCATTACTGCATTACCGGCCCCAGGGCTGTAATATGGAACTTTACCGGCCGCTCAGGATAGGAATGTTTACAAGTGGAGGGTGATAAAGTATTGTACAATGATCAGTAGGTCTGCCGAAGTTAGATTTATCATTATTAGTCATCCTTCATTATTAGCTATCCTTATAACCGGTCACTGTCGTCTCTACAGACACCTGCAGCTGCTAGGCTTGGTTGAAAGTTCCACCTGTCGGCTGTGTGGAGAGGAAGATGAAACTCCTATTCACGTACCTACTAAACTAAGCTGCTGCCCAGCGTTGGCTCGTCTTAGATGTTAGATGGCAAACCTTTAACCTTTGGAATGCCAATTCTTCCCTTAGAACAGATTAAGGGACTGGCTCTGAACAGACTCCTGACTTTTAGTGAGTCTGTCAGTCTGTTCAGACTATAGAAGAATCAGGGAGATAATTCTTCTCTACCCCCGGGTTTGCTCAATGGACCCACCTAAGTGGTCTATGTCTCTGGGTTTAAACTCCCCGAAAAAAAACATCCTGCATATACAACATACCCAAAAATCAAATCTACCTTATGTGATGTAAAGTAAAATATACCATTTTACTAGACTAAAAAGGAACCTCCATGTAAAATTTTAGCATGAGCAAAAAAAATTTTTGGAATGAGTACAAGTATTTGGTTTTTTTTTGTAAGTAGATGGATAATATCCCTTTGTTCAATAAACTTCATAGACGAAGGGGAAGTGGAAGTATAATTTATTAAAAAGAATGTGCTGGGGGCTTGGTTACCTTATTCTAAATCTCAGCCAATGATTTAGTTTGAAATGCAGCGGGTTTTTATGTACTAATATAATAGTTGTTTAAAATTCCGCTAGCCAGCAGTACGGTATATCTGTTTTTAAAAAGATAAAGGTAACATGCACAGCATGTAACCTCTCGCCTCTCACATATCACGCCTTGAGTCTAGGGTTGGGATATCGAAAGAAAATATCGATATTTTTGGGTCCGATATATCGATACTTTCGATATATCGATATCGAAGTCCCAACCCTACTTGAGTCGGTGTTAGTTTCTTTTGAAAATTATTTTGTTTTCGTCTTCTGTAATTAGTTTAGTTTTAATTTACTGCTCAAAGTTATTTTTATCAGTAACAGAATAATTTATAATTTAATTAGATCTTTAAATATTACACTTAATTCCTTTTTTAATTTGAGATTATATTAGCTCTTAACTTTAATTTCAATTCTTAATCATGTCTGGATCATTAAGATCTGCTTTAGTTTCGCCAAATATTTTATTAAAAGCTCAAAATATCTCCAAGCAATGCTGGGCCAGGTTAATATTACTTATTTAGTTATATTTTACATTTTATAGTTTCAAACATTTACATGTTAGTCTATTTTTCAGCCGGGTTATTTAGTCGTCAATTTAGATTTCATATCAAGGACACTACCAGTTCTTTTATCTTTAATTAAACCAATGCTCTCTGATAAGATTATAATGATTTCAATTGTAGCCACTGAGGGAAATAATTGAGCCACTTAATGGGCTTATATGATCGATTTGTAATTAAATTATTTGTTCGTTTTTAATTGCTTGCACCCTGCTTATGCTGTTTTGTTGAAAATTGAGATGACAATTATATATAATGCTCTTATTTGACTTTATAATAATATTGAAATAGTCTACAATTAATTTAAATGTTATTGAGGTCATCCTTTATTAAATGGAGAACTTGCAGAGTTTGTTTTTCTGAATGCAGCCTCAATGCCATTCTAATACAGATTCGTTACCGTGTGGTAAGGAATCGGTATACCGAGAGTCGGTAAGAACAAGCAGTAAAAACAGAAGTGGTAAAGTACTCAGGGTGGACTCATTAAGATATAGGCGCTCGGTAAAGAATCTTACCGCATCGACATACTTGCTTACCAATACCGTACCAACAAGTCAGGGAGCTGCCTAAGGGTAAACGCATGCCGTGGAAGTGTAGCTCGTGGTGAAGGTGGCAGTATGTTAACCTCGCTGCTTTCAGAGATTTTTATTGTTTAGTTTATACTGACTCCCGGAGCTACACAGTACTGGTTCCGTGCTCTAATCTTGTTTCTATTTATCATATTGAATATGATCTATAACAGCAGAGTTTGCTCAGCAATAAGTGGTGGATGATTTCTGCTATGAGTAATCGGATGTATAGCGAACATCCAAATTATCAAACACATAAAAGAATTAGGCAAATATCATCACCTTTTTCCAGAGTTACTTGAACACCCATAAGTTTCATGATCATTTTAGAATGTTCACAGAAACATTTACATAATGTTCTAAATAAAATCCGTCCTAAGTTGGATTTATGTCATTACAGCGGTGTTAGAGGAGAGTGTGGTCGTAACAATAAGATAAGTCACAAAAATTGTTCTTTCAAATCTATTTTTACCTAATATACATAATAATATTAATACTGTCATAGCCATAATTACCCTACAGACCAGTGCGAAGATTTGCAGTGGAAAGGAAAAATACTCTTCAAAATAAAAAATACTTTTTTCTGGGTTAGTAAAATAAAAGGTCCACATTTTTATCTCGTGGAAACTTAGTACTATGATCTTTGAGTGCTATCCATTAGTGCTATTTGTTATAAAAGGAGTTAATTAGGTGAACTACTTACTTTAGATAATGTTGACATCATTTACCCCTTCCTCTGCAGATGCCGGTTATAGCCAACATGAAAAAATTGTGCCGCAAGTGCTGATCCAATGTTTAGGTGCATTAATAGCAATCCTAATTAAAAATAGTTGAGGGATTGGATTTCAAATTTTTGAACACTTATCCTTTAATATTTATCCACATTAATTTTCTTAGTAATTTTACTTATTTAATTATGTTTTATTTATGTTGCAGCAATTCATGGTGGTCTCATGTCGAGATGGGTCCTCCAGATGCCATTCTTGGAGTAACTGAAGCCTTTAAAAGGGATACTGATCCTAAGAAAATTAATCTTGGTGTTGGAGCATACAGGGATGATAATGGTAAACCTTTTGTTCTTCAAAGTGTTTTAAAGGTAAATATAATTAAAATATATATTTATATATTACCTGAAACTCAATTTTTTTATGATAAAGTATTATATCTGTATATGGGAGGTAAAGGGCACTATGTGCCAAATTGTACATTTTTCAGGAGAGCTATTTTATTGATTTTTTAATGATGCATGGCGTATATGTATGTAAGGCCATACTGATAATACAAGTAGCTCTCTCACTCTACTAAGGTGGACTATACCCAGGGCACTATCTGGACATAGTGCTTACTTATTCTTAATTCTCTGGAGGTGAACAGCTACATGTCCAAATAGTGCTCTTTACCTCCCCAGCATGTTGGTTCATAGTGCTCTTTACCTCCCCAGCATGTTGGTTCATAGTGCTCTTTACCTCCCCAGCATGTTGGTTCATAGTGCTTTTTCCAACTGGCTAAATCCGTGAGTTTTAGTTTGTAGGACATAGTGCCTTGTACATCTAAAAAAGGGGGAAAAAATAAATAGGAAACTGTTAAAACCTCAATTTCATAAAAAATGGAGATAGTGCCCTTTACCTCCCATACACAGATATTATTAATGTTGTTCTATAGACCCTCCATCCTTCTTAGTCAAGGGGGGGGGGGAGTCGACATGACAACCAGTCTTTGGACCCCGATTATACTCCTCATAGTCATCTTCCACATTTTCTTATAATATATATATATTTTCTATATATTTTTTTTTTTTGGTTTTTCTTGTCTTTTAATTTTGATGGTATTACATCTTCTATCCTTAAAAATTTTACTCCTGTGTAAAAAATATTTTTTGTTTAATGTATGTATTTTATTTTATTCTCTAGGCTGAAGCTAAAATTAATGAGAAAAAGTTGGATAAAGAATATTCACCGATTTCTGGAAGTGCCGACTTTTGTAAACTAACCGCTGAATTTGCCTTTGGTACTGAGAGTGAAACTATCAAAAATGGTTTGGTAAATAAATATTATATTACAAATAATAATTATTTTCTATGTTAAAAATAGTTTTAGTGATCAACCTAGTTTATTTAGTCGATCTGGAGCTTCATAAAATGTGTATGACAAAGAGCATTTTTGATGATGGTTCATCCTATCTACTTTTTTGCGAATTTCCATAGGAAAAAATTCGCTAATGGAGCCACTGGCATGGCGGGAGTTGGAGCCAGGACTGTGGCCAAAATACGTTTCAAGGGGCCCTGATCACGAAAAAATAGGTCTTACAAAACTTTATATATATATGTATATTCTGTACCCTAATACTATAACAACCAATGTCAAAAATCTGCAGTTTTGGTAAAAAAATACTTAGGGTGATGTAGCACTAAAATTACCCCAGTATCACTGACATTGGTAAATATGAGAACGTTCATATATACTACAAGGAATGTGATAGAGAATTGGTTGTTCTTTGCAATGATATCATCTATTTACCTTATGAGTCACAATTTTGCATTTATGCAATTATCACCAAAAATTGACATTGGTTGTTTTAGCATTAAGGTACAAATAGTTGGTTGTTTCGACTGAGATTTTGTGGTATCACTTCATAATTATGACTAGAGAGGTTAATAAAATATAACACAACAATATTGTCACCACAATTTTTTTTTTTTTTTTTTTTTTGAAAAAAAAATTGTGGTGACAATATTGTTGTGTTACATTTTATTAACCTCTCTAGTCATTATCATTAAGGTACAGATAATTATATAGGTATATTACAGTGGTTGATTTCTAGAAATAGAGGTGCCGGAACTGCATCCTACCCTCTCCCCCCCTCACCTCCCTATAGAAGGGGGGTCCGAGGGTCCTCCCCTGGGAAAAATTTCAAAAATAAACGTTCAAAAACAGCATTTTAAGCAGTTTTAGATATAAACCCACACTCTTAGTGCAAATCTTAGTGCCGATCATTTTTTTCAAATCGAGCCCTGGGTATATGTATTTCTAGCGGATTTCTTGTGAGCACGATAGCGCTCGAACGAATGGACGTATCAAAATGAAAATTGCACCGAAAAATCAAGCTCGTTGAGACGAGGATCCCCTCTAAAAATGGGATATTTATGACGTCATTAACCCCTCCTAATGAGTAAGCAAAGATTTAAAAAAAATAAAAAAATCATATGAGGTATCGCAACTTATGTTTTTTGGGTTCCTCAATACAAAAAATGAGTTACCATAGCGATTCAAATAATAATGGCAATAGTAATAGTAATAATTTGTTATGGATTTCACGATAGCACTCGAACGAATTGACGTATCAAAATGAAAATTGCACCAAAAAATCAAGCTCGTTAAGACGAAGATCCCTATTAAAAATGGGATATTTATGTTGTTATATTTTACCTCCTGATGAGACAGCAAAGATTTAAAAAAATAAAATAAATCAAATGAGGTATCGCTTCTTAGGTTTTTTGGGTTCCTCAATCCAAAAAATGAGTTACCATGGCGGTTCGAATAGATTTAAAAAAATACAAAATAATCCTACCATGGGTTTCTGCAAGCCGAGCGAATTTCCATTGGAAATTTGTAGTTCAATGCTGTGCAGTTTAAACTTCTTTTAAACTACTACGATTATACAAATACTACAAATTTCCAATGGAAATTCGCTTGGCTTGCGGAAACCCGCAGTAGGATTATTTTTTTAAGTATTAGATTTTTTTATTTTAACAGAACAGTCCCATAATTGACTACATTATTGCAACATGCTTGCTTCAATTTTTTTTATTTTAACAGAACTGTCCCATATTTTACTACATTATTGCAACATGCTCGCTTCAATGGTAGAGCCACATGTTACTGACTATTTATGAAAAGGAACGGGCAATTAAGATTCTTGTAGGGTGTAGTTATAGGTTAATCTAGGAAGGTGAGGTCTAGAAGGAATTGCTTTTTGGCTGGAGGAGTTGAAACAAGCCGTAACGTATATGAGGGCAAAAAAGGTGCCAGTACCAGACAGTATCCCGAATCCCGAGTGAAGTGCACAAGCAAAACCCGAACCTACTGTTGGACACTTTCAACATATGTCTCAAGATGGGTGTCTTCTGGAAATTTGGTTGGGCTTTCCTAGTCAGCAAGGGCAAGGGAGACCCAGAGCAGCTGTCATCCTATTAGCTACTCTGCATGCTAGACACAGCTGGCAAAGTTCTATTAAAGTTGATCAGAGCGAGGCTTAACTCAGCGATAAAGGCAGCCAGAGCTTATGCCATGCAGTGTGGTTTCAGAGCAGGGCTCTCCATGGATGACGCTATCCTCCAAGTATCAAGAGGGGCAGAGAATTTTAGCCGCCTTTCATAGGCTAGTAATACTAAGGCGACACTTAATTTTAAAAACACATTTTATTTAGCCAGATGGTTCGACATGATTGACACAATGTCATAATTCTGAATATATACCGTAAAATCTCGCGTATAATACGCACTTTTTTTACCTCATTTTTCCTTCCAAAATCGGGGTGCGTATTATACACGAGTGAAACAAAAAAATACTTCGATTACATCTTAAATTTTACCTCATTGAAAAATAATAAAAAACATAAATGTGAACATACTTTTTTTTTTTTAACAAAAACTAGTTTTATGTATCTTATTGTATATATTTTGGTTACTATACTTATTTTTATTCTTCTTTTTTAGAGAGAAAGACTTGTTATCATTAAGTTATATTATTTTATTTCACTAGTTGATCAAAGACATTGATAAAAGCAGATGGAAGATAATTTTTTGTTTATCTAAAAAAACCGGTACCGCCGTGAGATTACACTGGTGATTACACCATGTGATAACACCGGCTTGATAACAAACGACTGATTTCAAAGGCGGCCCTTCTACGAATTTATCTATTTTATAAGAGAACACCCAGTTTTCTTATAAACAGACACCTTATTAGCCATCTGACCTCGCAAGTAAAAATATTATGCTATAAATATTGGAAATTACATGTAAAATGAGCTAAATATATCATTCTAGGTACGATTTTTTTTTCTAAAATTTGACGGAAAAGTCGGGTGCGTATTATACGCGAATATTTAATTTTCCCCAAATTATAGCTCAAAATTTGGCCTGCGTATTATACACGGGTGCGTATTATACGCGAGATTTTACGGTATGTATGTACATATATTTTTTTTGTTTCTATAAAGTTGAGTAGGGTGATAAGATCAGTTATTAGTTGAATGGCAGATCGTGGCCTATCCTTGGCCCTCAGTAAAACAGAGGTGGAGCTCGTAAGAAAGAAGAGATTTCAGAGGGTAGCCCCAAAAAGAAAAGAGGGTGGTTTTGTCGGTATTATGGTTGTTTCCTAATACTGGTGAGTCCTATACTCACCAACACATATACTCTGTAACACACAACTCACGTCTACAGGTTTGTGCACATATGCACTCCACCCAAAAAACGTTTAAGGAAAATAGACTTCTTTGGCTGGAGTAATTATTTCAATCTAGGTTATCTGTTGAAAGCTGTGACTCAAAGGATGTAAGCCTAAACTTCCTAATCAAATTTTAGAAACGTTTTCTGGAGTGTTAAACATTGTAATCTAGACTTAAATTAACAGCAAACTGAACAGCTCAATTCTGTTAACAAAGTTTGATAGATAACCATTATTGACCTTTGTAATGATACTAAAATAATGCCCAATAGTTTTGAATTAAATGGTAATTCGTAAGATCTATTTTACATGCCTTTGATTTCTCAAAGGCTTTTGACCGAGTTGTTCATGATATCCTCCTAGTAAAACTAGCAAAGCTTGGAATTAGTGGAAAATTGTGGGAATGGATATCTTCTTACCTCACTGGTAGGAAGCAAGCTGTCAGGATTGAGGGTCATCTCTTCTGCTACTTTGTAGTAACATCAGGGGTACCCCAAGGATCTCATCTTGGCCCTCTGCTGTTTCTTTTATTTATTAATGATGTTTCTGTGAGCCTTGATTGCTTGCATTACCTTTTTGCTGATGACCTTAAGTTAGTACAAGTGGTCAAATCAAATGAGGACGTTAAGTCCATTCAGGGAAATTTAAACAAGCTTTCGAGGTGGTGCAATGAAAACATACTTCAAATTAACCCCAGTAAGTGCAAAGTAATGTGCTTTACAAGAAAGAAAGGAAATGAATGGTGCAGCTACACTTTAAATGGTTTCTCCCTTGAAGAAGTTACTACGATAAAGGATTTAGGCGTAATTTTTGACAAATCGTTGTCCTTCATTCCTCACTACAGTGATATTTGTGCTAGGGCGTTCCGGACTCTGGGGCTCATAATTAGGGTCTCCCGAAACATGAGAGACCACTAAGTTAGGTCATATCTCTATAATACTCTAGTAAGGAGCATCGTGGAATACTGCTCTGTGGTTTGGTCTCCTCAGTCCAAAACCCATATCCTTTCTATTGAAAGAATGCAGCAGAGGTTCACAAACTTTCTCCTGAGTCTTCTTAATAATGGTTTTTCGTCGATGCCTTATTTGAAAAGGCTTGAAGTACTGGAGCTTAGTACTCTAAAAAAGATTTAAGAGCTGTTGCCTTGATAGCTTTTCTAATCAAAGTTGTTGGCGGTCGCTACGACTCCCCTGAACTGCTTCAGCGTTGCAACTTGCAGCGAGGATGTCTCGGTGTATAGACCTTTTCACTCCTGATTACCACAGGACAGACTATGGCAGGACAAATACCATGACACAGGCTATGCGGCTATTCAATGAATACTGTCATGAGGTTGTTTCTATATCTTTCCTCGGAACCTAAACCTGAAGTTACAACTAAATTTACAAGACATTAATATAATATTTTATTGTTTTTTTATTTTTATTATTATTGTTTTCTTTGTTACATTATGTTATTTAAATATGTTAAGTTTTTATTTACTTTTGTATAGTTTAATGTATGTATTGACTGTGATATTTTGGACTAATTGTCTGTCATCATTATAAACAATAGAAAAAAAAATGTCTTTGAAATTTATAAAACTTGTATTGATACAAAACTATCTAATAATGCCAAATCTTGCCAGCACTTTTATTGTTCTAGGCATTATTTATTGATTATTTTTACATTGTTTGATTTTTATATTTCTTTTACTAATTTCAATATATTTTATTTCAGAATGCTACAGTCCAGAGCATATCTGGAACCGGTTCTTTGAGGATTGGTGCTGCATTCCTCCAAAAGTTTTTCCCAGGAAACAAAGAGATTTTCATACCTGATTTGTCATGGGGTAATCATACTCCCATATTTACTCACTCTGGACTTGCTGTTAAGAAGTATCGATACTACGATCCTAAGACTGTTGGCTTTAATGCAAGTGGAGCCTTAGAAGACTTGATGGTAAATAATTTAACTTTGTTATCTAATTTTATAAAAATATGTTGTCTTATAACACCGTCTAGAAGTTAGGTTATTTAATGGTTAACCCATTCAACGTGTTTGGATACACTGTGGTTTCATGCCATGCTAGGGCTACCGGCAGTTGGATCCCCAACCCCTAGTGGATCTAAAAGTACATCTTCCTGGCACTCCGCCACTCTCTTCCCTTGTGTGTTGGGTAGACCCTCTAACTAGGCTCCACCAGGCAAATAAATAAAGTTTGATCAACTCATCATAGAAGTTAATCAAAGAAAAAGAAAGTTCATGAAATGAAATTGATAAAATATCATGTCATCAAAGAAATTCTATAGAAAAATAGTTATTTATGTAGCTAGGCAGCAAAATGGAATTGTACTGACAAGTGATTAGACTAGCCTCCAAGCCGAGGCCGTAATACCGAGGCAAGTAATTTACCTATTTGTCTGCTGTGGCAGGCAATAAATAAACGAGGAATAAATGTTTTCTTTGCTGCCTTGTTGCACACAATATTTTATCTGCTCACCCTATGCAGATAAAAAATGGAAGCTTAGGAAGAGTTTGAGAAGAATTGTCAATAAACTCAAACCAAAACAAGTCGTGCTCCAGTGTTGCCACTTCTTATTCGAGATTAATTATTCAAAGACCTACAATTAAAATCCTTTTTAAACTTTTAAATAATAATAATATTATTAATACATTAATAATATAACACTGCTTTGTAATAATACAAGTATGAAACTAAATTAAAATAACACAAATTAAAATAAAACTAAACACAAAGTCAGAGGTTATGATACACTCTGGTAAACCTAGCTGGGAAATATTTTTATCTACTTGCGGCAGCAAAATGAGGCATTATTGAACTGATTTCAGGCAGAGAAATGTGATTTTACTGCCTAGGCGGTAAAAGACAGGAAAAATTTTACAGCCTAGGCTGTAAAATTTATTTTACCGCCTAGGCAGTAAAATGTTTACTTTTATAATGTTGGTAATGACAGTTTATACTGTTATCTCTATCTTATAACATAATATATTATAGTTTAATGTGCAATAATTAATAAATAAACGTTTTAATTATAAAATGATTTGTTTATATTTGTTAATTCTGTTAAATAAGTTCAATGATTAGTAGATCTTTAATTAAAAAAATAGTGGAGTGAATGGCTATACTGCAGCGTCATGTAAACATTGAACATCCATAATTATTATTGAAGTCATTCTAGATTAGACTTGCTACTTTTCTTGATTTATCCTAGTTACTTCTTTTCTTTTAAGCAATAGAAGATATCTTTAATACTTTAAGTAATTTGCTAGTAAAAATATAAATAATATTTTATATTGCGTGCATTATTCATTCAGAAGTTATGAGTGTTATAAACGTTTGTTTTGAATTTTGTTGTTATAGATTTAGTTTGATTTTCACTTACTGTTATTAGGTATTCCCATGTTTCTTATTTGAACATTAATTTTAGTTAATACATAATATGTTATTATCTTTATTAATATGACACCTAGTTATTAACTATGTTATATAAATATAAAGATAACATTTTAGCAGTTTGATTTTTCTTCCGCAAGTAGATAAAATATTGTATGCAACAAGGCAGCAAAGGAAACATTTCTGCCTCGTTTATTCATTGCCTACCTCGGCTTCGCCTCGGCAGTCAATTAGAGAAATTACCTGCCTCGGCAGTTAATTATAATAGCCTGTCCTCGCCTTCGGCTCGGAGGCTAACCTAATCACTCGTCAGTAATATTCTATTTTGCTGCCTAGTTACATAAATAACTATTCTTCCTAGGCAGAGAAAGTATTTTCCTGACTGTTTTAACTACTTTCCTGCCTGGTTTTAATTTTTTTTATGTCAAGTCAGCGAAATAGTACTTTCCAGCCTAAAAACAGTGAAGTAATGTTTAATTGTGCTGCTGTGAGTAGATAAATTATGCAACCTCATTTTATTTTATTTAAAACTGTAGGAAAGGCAAATTCCTGAATTGGACTGTGTTGAATGGGTTAAGCTACTTTTAATGGGGAGATATTATTTCAATACCACATTACTTTAATTACTATTAATTTGCTGTAAAAATATGTGCTTAATGTATTAACTTAACTTTGTTATAATTTATTTACATTTTTTCATAGAAAATCCCTGACAGATCTATCGTTTTACTGCATGCCTGTGCTCACAATCCTACTGGCATTGATCCTAAGCCACATCAATGGCAGGAACTAGCTGATGTTATTAAGAAGAAGAATCACTTTCCTTTCTTTGACATGGCCTACCAGGGTTTTGCTTCTGGTAATTACATTGTCCTGATAATTTTCTTATTTGATATGATTTGTATTAAAGAATCACTTTTTTTTTAGTTATATTAGTTACCCTCTATGTTTAGACAAAAAAATAGGGTTAGGAATAAATAGCAAATATAAATAAGTGACAGCTTAAAGTCTTCAATGTTATAGGTCAAAATCATGGGTGTCCAGTGTCCAATAAGGTGAGTAATGGCCTCATATGCGTTAAACCAGCCAAACCAAGTCTCCCATTCTGGAAAGAAGATTGTTGGGAGACTCCAACCAATCTACTAAGGCCTACTTTAAACACATCTATAATGTTAAATTTAAAAAAAAAAAAAAAAAAAAAAAAAAAACCATTGAAGTCTTGGACAAAGTTAATATTGCAAACAGTGTTGGAAATTTGTTAAGCATAACTTATGTCTCCTGACTGAATTTGCATCTAAATTTTGAGTATTGCTAATGCTTACTTTTCAAACAATACTATTAAGTTTATCAAATGCTATTCTAAATTGAATCTTACATGTTTTGCATCTACTGTTGAAATTAATTTAGATTTATCCCTTTTCAGGTGATGTGGATGGTGATGCTTTTGCTGTAAGGCATTTCTTGAATGAAGGTCATCAGATTGTTCTTGCACAATCCTATGCTAAGAACATGGGTCTTTATGGTATGATCTCTTTTCATTATTTTAAAACTAACTCAAAATTATATTAAGAATGTATTGTTTTATGTTTTATCTTCATAATAATAAAAATAATTAATATAAAAATACCATATTTAGAAACAGGTCTTATTTATAACATTTTTTTTTTTTTTTTTGGTTTCTGTATTCTTCTCCTTAGTTTCTTCTATGTGCAAAATTTGGGGAAGATTGAATGACGGGAAGTGGTTCAAAATTGGGGTAACAGAAATGTGTGATCAAACTTACAAAGCAACGTAATTTAAGACCAGTAATGAGAGTTTATAGTTTATTTTTAGCAAATGTTTTTTTTTTAGCAGATTGGCTTTAAAATTCAAAAACTGACCATTTTATGGTCTTAACTTATCAATATTTTTATGTTTGAAATGCTTTAGCAATATCTTGATAATTTAATAAAGAAGGATGTTTTATTTATTTATTTTCTTTAGTTATCATAAAAGATAATTTTACCCTCTTTTTCCCTGCAGGTGAGAGAGCCGGTGCATTCACATTGGTTGCAAGCAACGCTGATGAGGCAGCTAGAGCTATGTCACAGATTAAGATTCTAATTAGGCCAATGTATTCCAACCCACCAATTCATGGAGCTAGGATTGTTACTGAAATTCTTGGCTCTCCTGAACTGAAACAGCTATGGTGAGTTGGTTATTGTTTATAGGTATTCAAGTTAAGGGTATTGGCTTGGCCAGGTGGTTAGCATAGTTGCTTAGAAACAAGGTCCAAATTCATGGGGTTAATGTTCCACTCCATGAGCTGTATAAAGCTTAATCCACTCTGGGACTCAATATTGTGTGCAGTTGTTTTGGGGCTGAATCAAATCTGAATGGCACTTCTGCCATTCAGAGCTGCAAAGTTATATTGCCCTGCATTGCAAGTCTGGGGACACATGTTTGGCTCAGTTCTGCTATATTTATTAAACTGTTCTTATTATCTGAAGTGTTTTTTTTTTTTTTTTTTAATAATTAAAAAAAAATTCAACTCATTGAAGACCTTCAAAGTAACTGCTGCTTGTGGGATGTCACAAGTATTTACTACAGAAACCATGACAAACAAGTTATACAAAAATACTGATGATGTCTTCTTACATTTCAGGGATAAATAAAAATATACAGTGTTTATAAATCTTCAAAGTATACATGAGACTTGTAAAGAATTCTCCATTATTAAGGTACAGGTGGGTTGCCTCACTGTAGGCAAAATCAAATTGGAAATAGAAGCGACAGGGTTAATATAACTTCTATTGATATAAGTATTAACCTATTTAACATGAAGATATCTGTGAAACATTTGCAGTTAAAGACAGAACAGTTTTTCTGTAGGTTGCGCTCAATAAAACCATGTCTACCTAATACTGCTTTTTATCCCAAATGAACGAGGGTGTTGTGATCCCAGATATAAAATAGCAGCTTAAAAAATATTATACGTAATTTTAGTTGTATTACTTATACAGAGTTTATTGCTTAAATACCGCAAATAAAAATACGTAGCAAAAAATATATTAGATGAAAATGTTACAATAATTTCTTTGTCTAAACATTGCAACATTACGTCAATGGAAGTGTTTTATGCCATTGTTCCCAGTGTGTTACATATATTGATCCTGAGAGGGTTAGATTACAAATATCTTTAATATTATTATTATTGTTTTTTTTTTTTTTTTTTTTTTTTTTTTTTTTTTTTTTTTTTTTAANACCAAAACCATTAACAGTATTAGAAAGAACCATTGTTATAACAGCGCCTAAAACAAAACTATCTTCAGAAGAAGGTTCAACTGAAAACGTCAATTTAATAAGCATACAAGATTTAATAGACAAAAAATATGTGCACAATTTTGGCAAGCACATATTATATGAAGCTAAGAAACATCACAAAAGAGTTCATCTAAACGAATTGTCACCCTTGGTCTCAATGATAAGAAAATTCATTATAAAAGAAAACAATACAAGTTTATGATACTGCTTTGAAAAAAACATGTTTACTAGGAATATTTTATTTTGCAGTAAAGCTTAGTTCGCACCAGGCAACAAAGTGTTTGGCAGCATGTTGCCCAGTTTATACCTTGGTATGAATATACCGGTGATACATACAAAGTTTTGCCAACATTTTGTTGAGACACAAGAACAACATGGATACAAGAAACCAGCAACACTTTTCTTTGATGTAATGCCACCCGATGTTGACAAGTATCTAACAATATGTTGCTTGTTGTCAGGATACATAACAGCAACATCACTGTTAATTGTCAATATGTTGCTAGCATTTTGTTTCCTAGTGTGTACTAAGCTTTAGAATTACAAGTTAAATAGATTTATAATACTTGTTATGATACATAAGCATAAGAGAGTTCCCTCTAAAAATTGGGTCATTGAAACACACAAATATTACAATTTAGTGCTGTGGTGCAATCTTTTTAGCACAATACTAAACATATTTTAAAATGACTCAGGTAATTTTTAAATAGAACGTCCAATGTACAAATTTAAAAATAGGAAAAGAAATTAACAAAAACTATCAACTACTAGTTGATTGACAGTTTAATTCAAGAGGGCTGGGTAGATATTTTAGTTACACTAAGGAGGCCTTGGATTGAAAATATATGGTCCAAACTCAATACTTTTGGATGAGGGTTTGGAGAAAAACTATTTTTTTTACATTTCAAAAATCAATGTTTTGAGACAAGTATTCAGCTAGTCTTTTCTAGATTTCGAAGGGAATATATACAGTAGAACCCCAGGAATCCGAACCCCGCAAATCCGAAAACCCCGATATTCCGAACAACTTTTAGGGTTAAAAAAAAAAAAAAAAAAAAAAAAAAAAAAGGGGGGGTTATAAAATTGTTTTTTTTTTTTTTTTTTTTTTTTTTTTTCAAATAAGATGCAATCTAATATGATTATATTTTCAGGTTGAAGGAAGTCAAAGGAATGGCAGATAGGATTATCTCAGTTAGGAAAGAACTAAAGGAACTGTTAGCAAAGAATGGCTCTACTAAACCTTGGGATCATATTACTGATCAAATAGGAATGTTCTGCTTCACTGGTCTTAACCAACAGCAGGTAAACTGTCTACTTATTAACACAATAGAGTAACCTAAAACTCAAAAGTGTGTTTTTACTGTACTTTACAGTAATTATATTCCTGCAAGCAGTGTTATTTTCATTAGTAGTTCTTGTTGTTTACTTGAAGAGTTGATTTTATAATAAAATATAAGGTTCTTTCAATGTACTTAGGAAAATTTATTATTCATTCTGTGGTTTGTGTTAAATCATCATGCTTCCTGTTAAATAAGGCAGCATAAATATTAAAGCTGATACAAAAAACAAAGAAAAAAAAAATTGTTTAAAATAAAAAATAAAGTAAAAAAAAAAAAAAAAATTAAAAAAAAAAAAAAAAAAAAAAAAAAAAAAAACTGCATTATTGTTGCTACATACTTAATACTTGATAAATATACATATATTCTTTATATAAACAATTATATATGAAGAGAATGTATTCTTATTAAATATATTCTTTATTACNTAAATTAAAAAAAAAAAAAAAACTGCATTATTGTTGCTACATACTTAATACTTGATAAATATACATATATTCTTTATATAAACAATTATATATGAAGAGAATGTATTCTTATTAAATATATTCTTTATTACTTATACAGGGTGACTGGCGTTATATGTGAAAAAATGTAGTGGGTTGTTCTACGCCTCAGGGGCTACAAAAAACACTGTATAAACCATGGGTTAAATCTTAACTGTTTTCCCGAAAGGTCAAATTTTATGATTTTTTTAAGATCGCATGCCTTTGCTCATAAAACACTAACTGCTCCAAAAGTATAAAAGCTAGAACAAAATGTTTGGTTTCGTTGTAAAGCTGACAAAATTGCCTATAAGAAAAGTGTAATTTTAATTTTCATTCCCTCAAATTACATGATAAAAAATGTGTACAAATGTTATTTTTAAGAAAAAATAAAAAAATCTTTTTTCTTTGTGGTTCCATAACTTAGAATAGAATCGAGCTTAACACTTTCAGCGCCGATGACGCAGACGTCTGCATCATGACGAGGGTATACCCGCACGCGACGTGACGCACCTGTTGTGTCATGGCTCTATTAAAAATCTATTTAAAAAAAAACAAATGGTGCCGTGAAGCACCTCTAGTTGCACCAGCGGAGCCGAAAGTGTTAAACTGTTCGGACTTCAGGAAAAACTTATTGACTAACGTTTCAATCAATATTAATATTAATACCTATTCATAGGGCGGAATTTTTAGTAAACTTCGCTGAAAGTAAAAAAAGAAACATTTTTATTGCTGCTATTTTTGACTTACAGGTGAGTAAATAATTAAAAACATTAAAAAATGCAAGAATGGTTTAGTATACTCACATATATTTCAACAATAAATATGTTTTTTTTTTTTGTTTTTTTTAAGGCAGGGAGTAGGAAGGCATTTTACACCATTACCCACTTACGATATTACACAGTATGTGGAGTGTCGGACTCGCTGGTGGTTGCAATACAGCCCTACCGACTAAACCTCTCCCTTCCTCCAATGGCGCGTCAGCCAATATTTAAATCGGCTATTGGCGCCGGAACAGTTTGTCGGTCCTCCTCTACTCTTTTTTTTACTTTCAGTGAAGTTTACTAAAAATTCCGCATTATGAATAGGTAATGATACCAATATTAATCGAAAATTCAGGAACTAAGGAAGTTTTTCCTTGAGTCTTGACAGTTTAAGCTTGGTTCTATTTTAAGTTATGTAACCACAAAGAAAAAAGATTTTTTTCTTAAAAATAAAATTTGTATACATTTTGTGTCATGTAATTTGAGAGAATGAAAATGAAAATTACACTTTTCTTAAAGGAAATGTTGTCAGCTTTACAACGAAACTAAAAAATTTGTTCTAGCTTTTATACTTTTGGAGCAATTAAGAGTTTTTATGAGCCCAGGTATGTGATCTTAAAAAAATCATAAAATTTGACCTCTTGGGAAAACGGTTAAGATATGACCCATGGTTTATATAGTGTTTTTGTAGCCCCTGAGGCGTAGAACAACCCCCTTAGTTTTTTCACATATAACGCCAGTCACCCTGTATATTATTCTTTTACTAAAAAGTGTTAACCACTGGTGAGATTAGGATATCATCTTATTATTTATCTTTCATACATATTACAACTTGGTGTTATTTCAATAACTTGGTTTTCCTGTGAAATCTACGTCACGAAGGGGTGGAAGTCCCGACGTTTCACTTCCATTACTGGAAGATGCTTCCATGAAGGAAGCGAAAACATCGGAATTAATCCCTTTCATGACGTGGATTTCACCTGAAAACCAAGTTATTGCTTATGAGTCAACCTGTGGAAGCCTACGCACTTAGTTCAATTTATATATTTCATTACTTGTTTACTTTTTAATTTATTTTATTGTAAGCTTCAATACTTGTAGTTGATTCTTTATTTTGTTTGCATGTGTACTAGTTACTTTGTTTATACCTTGTTAGTTACTTATGTTTATCACTTTTACCATGTTGTTAATAATTTGAAGCCATTAATATCAAATTATTCAACTTTTCTTTAACCGTCTGGCTAGCACCACTTGCTATCAGTAGTAGTAGAGCCACTTTTTTTTTCCTTTTTTTTCCACTCTTCTCCCTGAACCCCCTTTAATACTCTTAAGCTTATCCTCCACTGCACGTTCTTCAATAGTATTCTGAGTGTTAATTTTGTTTTTTAGGTTGAAAGGCTAACTAAAGAATTCCACATCTACTTAACTAAAGATGGGCGTGTTTCTATGGCTGGTGTTACATCAAAGAATGTTGAATACTTGGCCTACGCCATGCATCAAGTTACTAAGTAACTTTTTCTACTACTCAACTGCAAAAAAAAAAAAAAAATGGAATTTGAAAAAGTCCTACCTCGCAAAACTTGCGTATGCATTAGAAGCTATCATACGTAAAATTTTGGCCTGATCTAATGACACCTAGGTGGTGCACTATCGCAATGAACTCTATTTTTAAGAATTTTTTTAAAAATTATTTTGGTTATTTTTATTCGCTTATTAGCATCTATTTGCTCTTTGCTGAAATATTATTTTATTGCAGGAAGAAAAAAAAATAAAAAAGTTAATTATAGATTGACTTGAGGTAAGTCGGTACATACATAATACCATTGAGTTATTCCAAAAATATTATTAGGAGCTGCATAACACTAATTTCTCTATTATCTTTGGAATAACTCAATCGTACACATAAATATGTATGTACCGACTTATCTCAATCTATAATTAACTTTATTTATTTATTTTTTTTCTTCCTGCAATCAAATAATATGTCAGCAAAGAGCAAATAGATTTTATAAGTGAATAAAAATATTTTAAAAAAAGTGAAATATAAAAAATTTCTTAAAAATAGTGTTTTTTAAAGCTTTGAAGTGATAGTGCACCACCTAGGTGTCATTCAATCGGGCCAAAATTTTACGTTTGATAGTTTCTAATGCATACACAAGTTTTACAAGGTAGGACTTTTTCAAATTCAAAATTTATTTTCTTTCGGCCAACCCTACTGCCTACCCAACGCATAAGTCTGCATTTATTTCTGTTCATTTATCGTACTAATTTAATTTAGTTCTTCATTTTAAGAGCTTTAAATTTTATTCATTGTTATATTATTGTTCTACTTATTTTTATGGTTTAAATAAGATGTTTATGTATAAAATATATATTATTGGTTCAGATTTTCAAGAATGTCCTTCCAATTCCTCAATCATCAAATGAAAAATGAAGTTTACAAGATAGAAAACAAAGAATGAAATGAATAAATATTAAGAAAAACAAAGGTCAAAGGTAAAACATATAATACATATTTATTTCCTCATTTTTTTAAATTACAATTTAGGTTAACAAAAAGAAATCTACAAATCAATTATACAATTATTTAGCATCATATTTAATAGAGGGATCTCCAAAATCATGTATTTCTTTATCGTACATATCTTCAGGTAGTTGATCATCATCAGAAGGGAAGAATGTTGGGAAATTAGCTGGCTTCTCTTTCTTTTTTCTAAAACAAAACCAGATTTACAGTGATAAAACTCACAATACCCTTCTAAATCCAGAATAATAATTTATGCACCTAGGGAGTAAAGTAAGCAATTATTTCTTGAGTGCAAAAGGTCCCTAAATCCCGAGGCGAAGCTGAGGGAATTAGAGTTTTTAATTCCCGAGGCGCAGCTGAGGGAGATAATTATTGCGAGGGGAATAATGGTACTTTACTCACGAGGTACATACAATATTTTTTCTCCAGATGGGAGAAAATACACATTTTTCTCCATTTCAAAGTTTTTATTTATTATTTTAATAAATACCAATAATCATTAGCACTTTTAATAGCATAGATATAAGAGATTCAATATTAAAAACAAATAAGAATTGGAATTAAACTCAAATAGATGGTTTTTTAGATGCAGGTTATAAACAATGATAAAGAAGGTCGAAAAAGCAATGTCGCCAACCTGATTTCAACAACTTCATTACTTAGCCATTCATTCTCTACTTTTTATAAAATAATTTAGTTGACAGTACTTACTTTTTCGTCCTAGTTTACTTTTTCACCCTACTTTTACTTTTTCTCCCTACTTTTTGAGTTCAGGGAAGAAAAAGCTTAGTCCCTCTAAACTTATCCAAAATCATAACTTTTTCTTCCTACTGGAGATAAAATCAATTTTAATATCCAAGTTCATCTACTTAAAATAAATGAATTATTTCTTTTGCTTTTATCAGTGTATGATCAACAATATAGGAGGTTTGAATATCTATGTGATCAAAAGTTATACAAACCTAGCTATGTTGAACCTTTTCTAAGAAACATTTATTAAAAAATAGGATTAGCAATTGAGTTCCTTTTCCAACGTTTGTCCCTGGACAGAGAGAGAGAAAGTTAATTTTTCTGATAAAGGCTCATTTGACAACACTTGGATGGGTTTTTAATATTCCTCTTTTAACATAGATTCAATTTTATAAATATAACTGTTAAATAAACAGGTCAAGTGTGTTGCGAGACAGCACATAGCAAGGGTCCATAGGCAACACTGTATTGTTTAAGTCAATTGTTGTTACCTATTGATGGTGCTTTTTAAAATGCTGAAAAGCCTACTTTGAACTATCCTATGGGTATGATATTCTCATAACACATAAGGTAACTTCTGATTTTAAAGTATTTTTTGCCACTGAACCGGACTATAAACATATATAATACATCGAAAAGAGCATAATTATAAAAAAAAAAAGTTTTTTTTTTTTTTTTTTTTTTTTTTTTTTTTTTTTTAAAGTTTAGGAATTTTCAAATTATTTGCACTTTACATAAATGACGCAGAGGGGGGAAGGACACTTTTTACACCCACATTAAACTCACCTACGGTCCTTATCAAAGCTTATAACCAAAAATTATACATTTTTGTAACCAGCTCAACGAACCCTTTAATGTGATACACCCCCTCACACGGTCTCCAAAAAAAATACATAATTATTTTTTAAACCTTACTTTTTTACCCTATTTTTTCCTTTTTTTTAAGTCACAATATTTTTAAAATTTATGGGTAGGTACTATCCACATATATGCCAAATTTCAAAGTGTTCGGACAAAAAATGTAGCCGTGAGAGCAGGCGATTGACTAACAGACAGACACACGCAGGAAAATATAAGGGTCCTAGGTTTTGGAAAAGAAAAAAGTTACTCGGGCGTTTAGAGAATATTTTATTTTAAATCAACTTAAGGTGGGTTAAGATCATTCATAATCTTCAGCTGCCAGAGACTCCATTGTTAGATATTTGTATATTTTTAAAAACTGAATTTTATGCTAAGTTATTATACTTTCTTTTGCCACCCTCTCTTTATTTCTTCGTATTTGTACAGATGAACAAGTACAACTGCATGATGAATGGTAACAAAAAGGTGTAAGAAGGTCATGAAGAGGATTTTTTATGGCCAAGGTCAGTATTAATGCTTTTATGCTAAGTTAATTAATAAAATAGTAAATATTTTTAAACAATTGCTGCATACAAAACTGGTTTTTAGTTAAAGCTACATGAAATTACTTAATAATAATAAAAAAAAAAGTTTTCCGAATCAATACAGCATTATAATCATCTACAGTTAATATACATGATCTTTTATAATATACAACTTTAAAAAAAAAAAAGGGAAGTAACGGGGCTTAAACTTTAGGGTGGGTAACCAACTAAAGAATGTAGGATGTGGCAAGATTTTACTTGGTTACCCACCGTTTGTTTACATTATTGACTTAGAAATTTTTTGTAAAATAAAGTAGGAAGTCAAGTCAAAACTATGTAGGGGGGGCCCCCTGGACTTGTTTTGCGGGCGCAAAACAAGTCCAGCCTATGGGCCCTCAGATTCTAGAAGCGGCCCTGAGAAGTAAGAAGCTTTTACACTAGGTATAAAAGCTTTGAAATTTTATTTCACCTAAATAAAAAATGTTTGCCTTTCAGAGTTATTCGCTGTAAGTCAGGGAACTGATAACTGCCAACTATAGTGATTTAAACCATCTGTATTAGACATTAGCTATTGTTTTCTTTACAGTCAACTGATCAATTTTGTTCATTGAGTTTTCTTTATTATGAGTTTCTCAAAAAATCTATCTATATAACTACAGTAAACCTCACAATAACAGACCCTTCTATAAGACCCTGAAGACATTATATTGAGCGTAAAAGAGACTTGGGTGCTCTCTCACTAACTGAATTAATTTTGCATTAATTATGCAATTTCTTCTATAAGGAAAAAGACAAACCCTTGTGCCCACAAATGTATTACGGCTAGACTACAAGAGTAGTCATATGGCTGAGCCGCTTCATTCACCTCATTGGAAAGGTTTCCATTCATTTACTTAAAAGTAGTCCTATTTATGAGCTGCATAGCTAGTTGTTTTAGTCGCTATTATTGACACTCCACCTTTAGAGAATGCCTAGCAGATGTGAGGAACCTACCTACAAAATTTCATGGTCACAAATTTCAGAGGTATCTTCTTGAGTCAGTGGTATTTGAATTTTATAACTAGATGTCTGAAATAGTTACATAGTTTAAATAAACAAAATAATGTTATAAAGTGATCCTATTTCTTTGTTGGTTTATTTATTTAGATGTCAAAATATTTCACAACTTTTATGGTTTTAAGTCATGTCGCTGTTTTGTCAGACAGCAAACTGTCAAATAGTAAACAAACGTAAGTTAGAATCTTTATGTATAAAGTAATTGAGCTATTAAATGTGAAAAATAGAATTACCCCCTCCTGATATTTGATAAAAATAATTAAGTACACCTTTTTTTTTAATCATCATACTATTATTATAAACAAAAAACTACATTTCGGTATATAGTGAGATTATTTTTCCAGTCTATTTATCATATAAGATCCAAATACCATTGTCAGAAAAATCTTCTGATATTTGACCATGAAATTTTGGTAGATAGGTTTCTCAGCACACATTTATTTCCTTACCCGCTCAAAATTACTTCAATGTGCAAATATTTTCTTGTCTGAGTAGATGTTTAGACTATGTCCAGAGGTGGGGAACCTTTTTACCATTGGAGGCCATATTTAAATTAGACAATCATAAAGGAGGCCACATAAGTTAATACGTGGCGTAAATGGTAGGGGGGGGG
>KZ652496.1:90026-113173 GCA_001010745.2 Gerris buenoi | reverse complement strand
ATTCGAATAATGATTGTTAATGATGTTAATAACATACAGATTACATATAAGTGTTTCCTGTAGTTTCAGGTACCTAGGGGTGAAAACATGATTAATTTATTGAAGGTTTAAAAAATGTATTAAAAAACTCTTCTAACAAAAATTAAAAGATGTGAACTGTTCAGAAGATGTTTAAACTGATTGCAGTATTGTGAGATGATAATGGTTTTAAATGTGGATATAATTTTTCCGAGAACTGTTGTTTTAGTTGAGACATTACACACTTAAGGTTTGGTGAAATTTCCCGGAATTGCGTTTAGCCGCATCTACATGTTTCTTATAAACATTAAAACCCTCTCCTATTCTCAATCGTATTTAATGCATTTCTAGAAATACTCTACCTTTATACTCGCCGCCCTACATTTCTTTGTAACCGAATACCGAAAAAGGTTTGTCAACGTTTTAACTTGATCATAATTATTCTATATCTCTTTCTTTTAACAGAAATACTAGGTATTTCTCTTGCCAGAACGTAAGAATATACCTATAAACTATACCAGCAACAATTTAATTATTTTAATGGACAAATATCCGAACAATTCAGAAATCCGAACCGACCCTGGTCCCAATTAGTTCGGATTTCCGGGGTTCTACTGTATTATACATATGTATAATAAATACATAAAAATAAAACATCATAAAAGTGATCCAAAACGAACAATAGAAACCAACTACTTAAAATACAACTAACTTTAAAAAAAATTCAATTCCTAGTATTTTACAAATCCAAAAGATATTTTTATATCACGTTCAACATTCAAAAACATTTTTGGTACTACTTTACTTGGTTACCCACCCTAAAGTGGGTAACCAACTAAATTAGGTCGGATGTGGTAAGATTTTACTTGGTTACCCACAGTTTGTTTACATTATTGACTTAAAATTTTTTTGTAAATTAATTAACAATATTAATTGGGGATGTTCAAAAGCAGTGGGGCTTTTGTATGGGGTTAAGATAGGGGGAAAGAGAGGAAATGGAGAGAAATGGTTAGGTCAAAATGCAAGGCGATTTGCAAAGGGTGGGTAACCAAGGAAAGAAGGTGCTATATAGGCAACGTTTTACTTGGTTACCCACCGAAAAAAAGTAAAAGTGAACCAAGGAAAGAAGGAGATATATGGCAACATTTCACTTGGTTACCCACCGAAAAAATTTAAAATTGGGTAACCAAGGAAAGAAAGAGTTCTGTAAGCAACATTTTAGTCATTCAAATAAGACAAAGGGGCATATATTACCATGTACATTGGGACAAAGGAATGTCACACTTCCCTAATTGAAAATGACAGTAGCTATTAGCCTTACAATCCAATATGACAAAGGGGCGTTTTGTCCAATGTATTTTGAGACAAAGGAATATCACACTTCTGTAATATAAACTTAAAATATCAATCAGTGTAATATCAAAGTCAGACAAAGGGCCTTTTGTCCAATGTATATTGGGACAAAGGAACATCACACTTCTGTAATATAAACCTTAAAACATCGATTATTATTATATTTTAGTTCGACAAAGGGCCATTTTGTCCAATGTATTTTGGGACAAAGGAACATCACACTTCTGTAATATAAACCCTAAAATATCAATCATTATTATATTAAAGTTTGACAAAGGGTGGTTTTGTCTACTGTATTTTGGGACAAAGAAATATCACACTTTTCTTATAGGTAATTGTGGGTGTGTGTGAAAGGGGGTCAATATTTAGGAACGCAGCAGCGTTCCGCCCCGCCAAGTCAAAAAGTCAAAATTTCACAAAAGCTGCCAGTGTATATATACTGTAGGTGACAAACTAGGGTTTTTAAGGGTCTGCAGCGTGAAATACGTACAACTACCTAAATAGTTTTTTAATATCTTTGTAGGCCGTGTCCTGCAGATTAAAAATTTAAAAAAATGGTCAAAATCGGCCAAGTAGAAGTAGAGAAAAATAGGTTTGAAAATGGTAGTTTTGATGACTTCTTCTTATTCTTATTCTTCCTTCATTTTATGTTGACGCACCTACAGCCTAAACTACTGAACCGATTTTAATGAATGAGGGCTTTTTGGATTCGTCTAGAACCCTAGTGCATTCCTAGATCAAAAAAATTGAGATAGCTCATTCCTACGCTTAACGCGGAGCGAGAAACCAAGCTAGCGAGCAGTCACTCTAACGTTGACGCACCTACAGCCTAAACTACTTAACCGATTTCAATAAATGAGGGCTTTTTGTATTCGTCTAAGGCTCTAGTGCATCCCCCCTCAACTCAACCCCCCCCCCAACCACCCTTAAGCAGAGGTACAGCAGTGTATTGAGTAGTAGTTTCGTGCTTGTCACATGACCTATGAATGACTTCTATTTACGAGTTCATCTTTTGAACTTAGTATTATAGGTTCAGGGTTTAGTTCAACCTTATTCTCTTGAGTTCAAGGGGGGGGGGGGGAATTTGTTTATTAATACATATATTTCTGTTTTCTATGATTTTATTTTATTATTTATTATTATTATTATATATTATTACTTTATAATTATTATTATCTTATTTTTTATGTTTTCTATACTTCTATATCAGAATGATAAGTCTTTTAATGTCATAGGTCTCGTAGTTCTCCAATAGACCTCTCTATAGAACTTGTCAAGCTTTTAACTTCACTTTTATTTGATTCTAATGTGTGGGAATAAACAGTTTAGAGTTTAGAGAATCCTTCCTTAGGAACCGTACAAAAAGTCATGAAATCTGACCAAAAACCACTTGTGTGGTAAAAAAAAACCCCGCCAAGTCTGTGGTCCAAAAAAGTTGTGAAATCAACTTTCTATCCCGCCAAGTGATGTTGGCACTTTCTCCTGACCCATCACTATCAACATAGATACTTTTCAGCTTCTTCTCCTTGGCGGTGTGCCTGCAGTACTACCTAATGTTAACTGGTTGTATTCCCCGCACAACCATCTTTCCACACAAACCTCATTTGGCAAATGTGAAGGTGAAACAAGAAATTGTATTGGTGTTTGAAGAATATTAAAATTCTAGTTTTAGGAAATCGCGTGGCCCACCGCCGGAGAAGAAGCTGAAATGTATTTATGTTGTTAGTGATGGGTCGGGAGAAAGTGCCAACATCACTTGGCGGGATAGAAAGTTGATTTCACAACGTTTTTGGACCACAGACTTGGCGGGGTGTTTTTTTACCACACAAGTGGTTTTTGGTCAGATATAACTATCATCACGCATCTTAAGATTCATGTTGTTATTTTTTAATTGATTTCATAGTATGAATTGTTTTTGAATCATAGTATGTGCTTGTTTTTTTTTTTTTTTTTGATGTGTCAAATTTTTGTCAATATACATTTTTTTCTTTATTAAAATTTTTACGTGAATATTCTCCAAATATTAAAATTATTGAAGGAAGACTACTGGAATATAATGGAACTTAACTTGGAAATAATATGAGTGCGGTCATTCTTCAAACTGATAGTTTCAACGAATAGCTTCAAGGTAAGTGTAATAGCTGTCATTGACTACTTATAATAAGATTGTCGAAATGTAATGTGAATGTAATGAACTATGTGTAGTCCATATTTGTTATTTTCAGGAATAAGTGTAAGTCTCAAGGAACACAATTAAACTGTTTGCAGTAATGATATGAATCTTAGAGGTTCGTAACAGGACCGATCATATGAAATTTGGTGTTATGTAGGCTGTTACCAACTGTTTTTTAAACACTAAAATGATGTCGAAGGAGTTCCTGTGATCTCAGATTATAATTACACAAAGCGATTTTCAGGATTATTTTTATATATTCAAGTAAATGTTTTTTGTTTTATTACAGAGGCTTGTAATAATTTTGTGCTGAACCACTTCGAGAATATTATAGTTTCGCCAAAGGACAATTTAAGGAACCTGGAAAAAAATTAACCATTGCCCCGTCACATTTTTTGTGGAGAAGAAAATTTACAGAAGATCTTTTCTTCCATCTATAGAGAGAAATGAGCATGTCGAGTTAACTGGTTCGTTATATTAATAAAAATACTTTTCTTAAAAAAATGTAAACTAGTATATTCTTAAAAATATTCTTCTTAAAAAATGTAAATTTTTATACTCATAAAAATATATGTATTTAAAAAAAATATATATATGAAATAGTATAATATGTAGTGTTCCCACTCACATTCAATAGCACTGGTGAAACTAGATAGATCACAAGTGTCATACACCCCAAATTCGCTTAATTTATTAGGAAAATTTGGGTGGGTAACCAAGTAAAGGAGTGCCACATTTTTAAAAAACAGTTGAATAAAAAAACTAGAAAATACCTGTTGTCACTAATCTTACCCTTAGATTTTAAGATCAAATCTAAAGCCGCGTTTACACGATCTTGGTCCAAGTAACTTTGATCAAATCCACTTGGTCAAAGTAAAAATGAATTTTTGATGTAGTGTTTACACGATCCAAGTATACTTGGTCCAAAGTAGGGGAACTTGTCAAAAAAATCATTTAGAAGCAAAGGAATAAAAACAAAAATTTAAAAGAAGTAAAAGCTGTCAATAACCTTCTTTTAAAAAAATCCGTCACAACTTTTCACGTCTTTTCTCATTTTTGACACCTTTCTTGTCATAATCATATGGTTGACGCCATCCAAGTCTACTTAGATCAAATAACATCAAACTCAATTGGATGCCCAAGTTGACTTTGATAACCTGTTAACACAATCCAAGTAGCATCGAAACTGATTTTGTCCTAGTCAACTTGGATCATGTGAACACGGCTTAAATGTGAGATCCTTTTCAAAAATTGTTTAATAAAACTAAATTTTTTGTTGTTTTTTTAAATTGACAAATGACATCTTAAACATTATATAAATGAAGGGAATAATTATTATATATTTTACAGCATTAATTATGCTGCTACTGTTACTAATTCAAGTGGATAGTCGAGTGTAAGTCACTACTATAATATCAGCATAAATTGTATAAATATTACGTTATTTTTCCAACCAAAAAGTCATCAATGTGGAAACTAAAGATAATTAATTATAAAAAAAAAACTCTGAATAAAGAACAATTATTAATTGCATATGTGTGCTTTTATAGAAGCATATATTATCATTTCACAAGCTTTTATTAATTATATTTTATTGACAGCCGACAAGTTTAATTATCTTGTTTATAAATAACTTTTGTATACTAGTAGTTACTAGTAGTACTTCGATGTGTAATAGTACTGAAAGCACAAAAGAAAATTGACTATTGTAATGATTGAAATTGAGAGATGAGCATCTTTAAAAAAAATCCTTCTACGAGAAGGATTTGTCCTTAGTTATATCAGAGTTAAAAAGTTATATATCAGAAAGCTACATCTTGGATTTTCAGATGCAACCTCTGAGGTAGAAGTGGATAATAAATACTGGTAGCTATCACCACAATGTTCCATATCCCTGAAGATGCTTCTGCAGGGGGAGAAAAGTCAAAACTAGAAAAATTGACTTTAAATCCTTTATTATTTAAAAAAAAAAAAAAAAATAATAACAATAAAATAAAAGGAAACACAGAAGATTTTTAAAAATGTTGTTCATGTTAATAACTAGTAACTACTTGGAGCTAGACAATAGTACTGCTTCAAAAGAATTAATTTTAGGATTATAAGAAAAAAAACCAACAAATTGTTTGCGTTTATTTAGAGTAAGTTAAAATAATTTAAATGTTTAGGGTTTTTGGAAGACATAAGAGGCACTTGCACATAATAAAACATTACAATGACCAAGATACAACAAGTCAAGTTGTAAAACAGCAAATGGAATTTGGAGGGAAGCATAATATACCACTAATCAAAAAAAGATGTGACTCTTCATTGAACCTTATTAAATCAAACGTATCAGATTGCAACGGTTTAAAACGAGGATGCTGTAAGTTAAACAAAGGAAATGAAAAATGCAAAACCATTAAGAGGAGGCAATCAGAACCAGCAATCTGTCAAAAAAGGAAATTAAAAGCAACCAACTTGCCCCTGCACAAGAAAATTGAGAGAGACCTTCGAAAGGAATACATCAAAAGAAAATAAGAAATTAATATTGCTCTAAAAATTATACTTCTTTTTAAGTTAAATAAAACTGTAATGTACTGTATATGGATAACTAAATGCTTCAAAAGAAATCCTGCAATTTTTAGTTAATGATTTGCTATTTTAAGTTAGTTAGTTGTACAAGCTAGAGAATTCATAAAATTCAAGCAATTCTGTAATGTACTACAAGCTAGAAAATAACGTAGTCATAAGAAGGAAAACTGAGGGGTAGCCCATGAAAGATTGAGTTGTAAGAAAAAATTCAGGCACTTGTTTACTTGGGTACATACCTCTAATTCACCTCAAAAATAAGGTGAATTTGTTTTTATCCATCCGGGTAGACTTAAATTGGTACTCGGATGGATTAATAAGGGTTTAGCATAAAAAAAAGTGTTTTTAAATTTCCTACTCCAAAGTAAATCCCTGATCCCAAAATAGATTGACTAATGGAATTTGTTGCTTTTTGTTGCATAAGTGTGATGTTCCTTTGTCCCAAAATACATTAGACTTAATGTCCCTTTGTCTTATTTTTAATTGTTAGGCTAACAGATATTGACACTTAACATTACAGAAGTGTGATATTCCTTTGTCCCATTGTAAATTGTACAAAATATTAAATTTTCTTTATTGCTCCAATTTCTGAAATATATCTACATAAATATATAAAAATGCCATTTTACTTACGCTAGAACCATTAAACATCTCCTACTTCGTTATCCTTTCAGTCAGTAATATGACTTGTTTCATATTAATGCCTCAACTTTAAGTTTATCCATGTCTTTGTCTTTGAAATTGTAATTTTTTCCAACCTTCCAGATTTGATTTTATTCAAAATGAATTATGTCATTAAAAAAAGATTTCTTTGACTTGTCATTGTCATTTTTGTCAATAAAAATACTTGCCCTAGGTATGTACCCAAGTAAACTCCTGCCCTATAGCACCTTATTTACTTGGGTACATACCTTCGATATGTACCCAACTAAACTTCTACCTCTATTACGCCTTGTTTACTTGGGTACATCCTTTTTTTCTTTTCTTGTCTTTCCCCTTCTTAACCCCATACAAAAGCCCCACTGCTTTTCAACATCCCGATTAAGTTTGTCTATTAATTTATTTTTATTTTATTTCCAATACATAAATGGTATGTACCTAGGTAAACTCTTTCCCTATGGCACCTTATTTTCTTGGGTACATACTTATTGGTATGTACCCAAGTAAATAAGTACCAAAATTCATTGTTTACTGTAGCCATCTTCCTACAATAAGTTGTAAGTAATTAAGAGTGACTTGGGTCAGGAGTATTCCTTTTTTAAGCTATGTGTAGATTTTATTTGTAAGCAAAGAAGGGTCTTTATGTTTAAGGTAAAGTAAATTTTAGTTTTGAACTCATTAAATATAGGATAAATCAATTTATTTTTTACCTTAGTGGTAGGACAGTGTCATAGACATATAATATAGAGTTCGTTGCTCCTGGTAAAGCCAAGCCTTGAACATAGAGTACGTTGTATTTCGTGTTGATTCTCCATACCTGTAAAAAGATAAACAATCTTCCATAGTTAAAAAAATAAATAAGGCGGTAGCATTTTTTGTATCTTTAAGTTTGGTACTTTTAACCCCAATTTAATTGCAAATTTGACATGACCTGTACATAAAAGAGTACTGCATTTTAATAATTGGATTGTAATTTCCAATGTAACCTCCAGATAATTGGTTAACTAAAATATATTTATAATTTATTCTACCATTCTCGTTTTATTCCTCTACAAATAAATTAATCACTCCACAAATACCGAAGTGTTTGCTGTGTGCTAAGCAATACAATCAGCTACACACACAATTTTTAGCTAATTTTAAGATTTACATTTTTAAGATAAAAAGCTATCCATATTATATTGAGTTTTATAAGCTAAAATGCTCACAACACTAACAACTAGTGTGAGGTACAGTCTCAAAAATAGCCATAAAGTGTGTAAATAGGTAGATTTGTACATGTATATTATCATCTTTTTTCTTTTTAGCCCTGATCAACAGCCTAGATTATAAATTAGATAATTAATAATATTTATTAATCAATGAGGTACACCCTTCTAAATTTCATGAGAGAATCTTCAGATGGTTGCTGAGGTGTATATTACAAATGAAAAACGCTAGTTCATACTGTGTGATGTTTCAACCCTTAAATTAAAATTAAGGTCATCTTCAGTCGTTTATTTGATACTCTAAACCCCCCTATTTGACCCTCTTCTATGGGGATAGAAATTCTTTTATTATGACAAATACCAACATCTATGACATTGAAAGAAGTTTAAATTTGTATTAAGGAATGGTTAATCTGATACATATTTTAAGTTAAAAATGAATTGTTAATTAATTTATATCAACAAAGGAATTGTTTTATTGACTATAATTATTGTGGTTTAATTTTAGAGTATCAAATAAACGACTGAAGATGACCTTAATTTAAGGGTCGAAACGTCTCACAGTATGAACTAGCGTTTTTCATTTGTAATATACACCTCAGCAACCATCTGGAGATTCTCTCATGAAACCTAGGTTGTTATAGGATGGAGTTATTATCTGGCCACTGGGTTAGACCACCATGGTTTAGACCTTGGTTTCAGAGTCGAGTGCGTGCATTGTTATTTGCTTATTATTGTTGTTGATGCTGAGGTAAATTTACTACCCATATTATAATTATTTAAGTCAATTATTTAGTTTAGTATTTTATGAGCAACTCATGTGCATAGTTACTTCTAATATGTATATAGTTTAATATGTATATATATATATATAAGTAGGATTTTGTAGTCTTGTAAAATGTTAGTGATGTTCTAAACTGAGTTGTGAAAAGGTGTAAATTTTGTAGGCCAAACAATTTCTTGGCACAAACATTATACAACAGAGTCATCTGTGAAACTGCACCAACCTATAGAGCAACTCTTTTCTCTTATCAGGAAATTCTGTTATATTAATTCTCCCTTCTTATTCATTGGCCGACTAAAAATTATGAGGCAAGGATGGAAGCTAAAAGGCACAAACTACTTCCTGCAAGATGACTTAACTTTTTCTGCAAGAAGAAAACGATACTACTTAATCCAGGTGAAAAAAGAGATAAGAAAACATAATGAAAACATAAAGATGAATCTGATACGGGATATTTTATATATTGAGGGAAAGAAATACACGTGGAAGGAAAGAGTAGGAATCATACACAAAGGAACTGAAGCTTCGAATATATTGCAAGAAATCACAAAAATAAACCTGGCAGCCTTTATAAAACCATTTATAACAGAACCAAATGAAAATCAAATATAGCAACCAATCAAAAAACCTAATCACAACAATAAACCCTGTAACATATTCACTCACAACTGTCGATCCTTACTTGGAGAAAATAAGCTGGCGGAATTGATGGAAGAGGTGAAAAGAATAAACTGGGAGATAGTGGGACTTTCAGAAACAAGAAGAAATGGTGAAGGATGTGTAATGCTCAAGGGAGGTGAGTATCTTTATTACAATGGATCTGGAAGCACAGGTGGAACAGGTTTTCTAATAAACTCCGGTATAGCGAATGAGATTAAAAAAAGACATATTCTTCTAGAATATCGAAAATAATTTGGAAACCTACAAGTAATAAGCAACAGGGAAGAATAAAAATTATTCAGGTGTATGCCCCTACAACCAAATCGACAGATGAAGAATGCGAAAGTTTTTACAACTACCTCCAACATGCTCTGGACGAAGATTCTTGTAGCATAACAATAGTGATGGGTGACTGGAACGCTAAAGTGGGAAAATCAGATAACGAAGATGTGGTTGGTTTATATGGGCTTGGAGAGCGAAACGAGAGAGGGGACAAGCTAGTACAGTTTGCCGAGTCCAACAAGTTGTTCATTATGAATTCTTACTTTAAGAAAAATGAATCGAGAAAGTGGACCAGGATAAGCCCGGATGGAAGGACCAGAAATGAAATTGACTTTGTACTCTGTAATAAAAAAGCATTCGTACTGGATGTGGATGTTGAGGAGAGAATTAGCATTGGGAGTGACCATAGAGCTGTCAAAACTAAACTCAATATAGGTATGAAGAAAAAATGGAGATTTAAAGAACCGATAAGAAGGATAGATGTGAAAACCCTACGAGAAGGTCATTATGAAGAATGTTTACAGGAAAATCTAAGTCCTTTAATAACCACAGATATAAATTCATTAGAAAAACGTATAGTGAGCGCAATAATATTGACTTCAAAAAAAGTACTAGATAGCGTAATTAAAAATCCAGTAAAAAATAAACTACCAAAGGAAATCAAGAAGTTACTACAAAAAAGGAGATATATGAAAATAATTGATAACCATAGTAAATCATTTTCCGAATTATCGAAACTAATACGGACGAAAATAAGAGAATGGAAGTATTCAAGGGACATAGAAGAACTGACACTAGCGGTGTCACAAGGAACAAGTCTGAAGAAGTGCTGCGCAAACCAATCTGGAGGTAGAAAACTAATGGTAGCATTAAAAGACACAAACGGTCAGATAAAAAGAGAAGACAAAGAAATACTAAATATAATTCACGATTATTATAAAAGTTTATACAGTGATGCAAGTAAAAAACAAAAAAATATGAATGCCTCGTCGTCAATTAAGAAAGAAGAACTGGATATAGTAGTAGGGAGAAATAGCAACATAAAAACCATCATGAAAGAAGAAATTCGATGTGTAATAAAAAAATTAAAAGGTGGTAAAGCTGGTGGGGCTGACCGAGTGTTAAACGAGCATTTAAAAGCAGGAGGTGAGAGACTGATAGTAGAATTACAGATTTTGTTTAATGAGTGTCTGGACCACGCTGTTGTGCCAATTTCTTGGCTAGAATCAAAACTTCTTCTTCTGTTCAAAAAAGGCGACGCCCTCGAAATACAGAATTACCGCCCCATAAATCTCCTGTCTGTACTGTATAAAACTTTCATGTCAGTAATAACAAGAAGAATGAGCAATCAGTTAGATTTCCACTCTCCGGTAAATCAAATCGGATTTAAAAGTAACTTTTCGACGTGCGACGCAATACTTGTAATCCAGCAGCTTATAACCAAATCCCAAGAATATATTTTTCCCTTACACTTATTATTCATTGATTTTGAAAAGGCATTTGATAGTATCAAACATCAATTTATAATAAAAGCACTAAAGGCAAACGGAGTAGACCAACAATACATCGATTTACTAGATAACATTTATGAAAATAGTAAAATTAACATCCTGAGGGGAGTTTTGTCTAAGTCGGTTGAAGTAGAAAGAGGGGTGAGACAGGGAGACGTCCCTTCTGCAAAAATATTCACAGCTGTACTTGAAGAAGTGTTCAAAAAGCTTGACTGGGATCATATGGGAATAAATATTAATGGAAGGAAAATAAACGTATTGAAGTTTGCTGATGATATCGTGTTGATCGGTGCCTCTCGAGAAGAAGTCTCAACCATGCTCTTGGAGCTAGCGAGGGAAGCCGCAGAAGTAGGCCTGAAAATAAATAAGACGAAGACCAAATCAATGGTTATTAACGGAAAGGAAGAGGAAATAGAGCTTAAGCTGGACGGAGAAAAAATACAAGATGTTGATGATTTTACTTATTTAGGCCAAATCGTTTCAAAATATGACAGTACGGGCAAAGAAATAAAAAGAAGAATAGGGCTAGCCTGGAGAGCGTTTAACAGCTATAAAAAATTGTTTAAATCCAACGTAGATATATCCGATAAGAAAAAGCTCTGGAATGCTGTAATTAAACCGGTTATTAGCTATGGATGCGAAACATGGAGTCCGACCAAGAAAGACGTAGACAAATTGAGAACGGCAGTGCGGAGGATGGAACGATGTATGTTGGGAATAACCATTAAGGATAAGATTCAAAATAAAATAATAAGATTGAAAACAGGATTAGAAGACATAGGAAAGGAAATCAGTGATAGGAAATGGAAATGGGCAGGGCATATCGTTCGGACAGAAGATGGACGCTGGACAAGGGAAATTCTGGACTGGATTCCATGGGGAAAGAAGAGAAACAGAGGACGTCCAAAGATAAGATGGGACGAAAACATGAGGGTTTGCTGTGGAGGAGCTGTCTGGAAGAGGGTTGCTTTACAAAGAGAAGAGTGGAAAAGAATGGGACAAGTTTATAGTCAAGTCTGGCTGCATAGCAGTTAAATTATTTATAATTTATTTTTCTAGTTTTCTGTTTAAAATATTAGTCTATTAATTAGATCTATATATAATCAAATATAGTTTAAAAATCGTAATTATCGTTATTTTTATGAGTCTAATTTTTTAGAGCCTTTTATACCTTGTTGTTGTGTGAAATATTAAAAATGTATTTGTCATTTATAAAAATGAATATCTATTTCATTGTGTATGTTTATTTTTGTTATGTAGATATATTAAATATTTATTTGTTAAGTATTAAATTAATTTTTTTTTTTTTTTGTAAGTCAGTAGTCTTTAACTTTTGATGTTTATAATAAAATTATATTTCTAAGATGTTAAAAATATCAAATATTGTAATGTTCCTAAAGTTTAAAGAAAATCTAGTGTATTGTTACTGTATAAATTATTGAAAAAATTGTAACCTTTCAACCCATAAGGGTACCACAGCATTAAGCTGATTTGATTTACTTCAATAAATGGTATTATTATTATTATTCATTGGCCAAAGGGAGAAACAATCAAAGGAGATTTAAGAAAAAAAGGTTTAAATTACTACCTTAAGACCTCTATGATATCTTATATGATTTCCCATGAAACCAGGTATTTTAGTTCCAGGCCATATTCTAGCCTTGCCACCACCTCCTCCAACATTACCACCTCGTCTGTGAGTCTTAGTAACACCATGAGATGCAGGCATTCCTTTAAATCCCCACCTTTTCATTACACCTTGGAATCCTCGATCCATCCTGTAACAATGTTAATGAATGATGTTGTGGTTTTCAAAGGTGGGGCAGGCGGCAAACTGAGGGGGCAGCTGACCGCTCTCAGAATACTTTGTAAAAATTTAAAATCATGAACACATTTAAAACACAACATTTAACAAATATGATTGCAAAACGTTAATAATGTATAATAGGATTGATAAGCAACATAGGGGTAGGGGAGTAACTACCCCTGAAAAAATAACTTTCCAGTTATTTTTTGTGTAATAGCCCTATAACCCAAACACATAAATGTAGGAAGCCCCAAAAAATCACCCTTTTCCCACTCCCCCCCCCCCCCCCCCCNCTTTCCAGTTATTTTTTGTGTAATAACCCAAACACATACATGTAGGAAAGCACCCTTCTACTACACCCCCCCCCCCCCGGTCAAAAAAATTACTATTTCGATGGGGCGGCCAAAATTCGTTTTGCCTGTGGCGGCCAAAAGTGTAGCACTGGCGCTGTATTGGAATTAGTTTGGTTTTGAAACTTACGTTCTTCCAACAACATCAATAACATCTCCTGTTTGAAAGTGGTTTGCAAACAGAGGAGTACCAGGTTGTATAGCTGCATTTGGTGTTATAAGAAACCTTCCTAAAACTCTCTTAGGGGGAAGACCTGCATCAGCGAAAAGTCCACAGTATTCTCTTGTATACTAAAAAATATAAAGTGAAGTTGATATAAGTAATATGGTAAAAAAAAAAAAAAATACAAGCATGAATGATTAACATTAAATTTTAAAGCCACCTTGCGGTCTTTTTACCATTGATAAAATTTTAATTAGGTAAGTACTTAGGTATTAGGTATAAACTTTTGATTGTATCTTATTATTTACTCAAAAGTATTTAAGTGTTAGTTTAGTAAGAGTATCAAGAAATTATTAATTTTTTACCTTTTGTGGGTCTTGACTTTCAGCACCAACAAGAAGGCATCCATACTTTTTTAGATTAATAGCAGCTCGGTATGTATCTGGCTTTTTGGGAGGGTCGTATTCTTCTGGTGGTGTGTATTTCACAACATGATTATCCACAACCTGTAGCAACAAAATAAGTATGATATTAAGGAAGCACAAAAATTTACAGTAGTTCAGAGGTTAGTTTGGTTTATTCAGTTACAATTTAAAATTGTTTGTATGTTTCAAAAAAGTTTTCCTTCTTTAGTTTCACAATGCTTAAAACACTATATTTTAATATTCTTGTTACGGAAGCAGACTCAGTATTTTAATCTAGAAATTATTATTACTGCCTTCTATTACAGCCTCTCTTTTATAAAGACAAGTTCAGTCTTGTTTTTAGGTTTCTCTCCCCCCCCCCCCCCCTTTTTTATTCCAATTTCTTCCTTTCATAGAAATAAAATATTTTGATTAAGGAACTAACACACGAACTAGTAATGTAACACACTATCCCCACCTGGGCAATTAAGTATTTATTAAAAGCATCAAGAAAAAGCATTTAAGAAAAAAAATTTAAGAAAAATCAAGTACTTGCGTCCAAGAACTTTTTAGGGTTTTGTAGATGAATTAGCATACCCGTTATGTAATTATGATTTTTTGTCTTCAATCCCAAGGGTCTCGGGTTCGATCCCCTGGGGGGTCACGATGTTTTTTATCGGTATTAACGACAAGATAAATTACATTTTTCAGGCAATTTTCATCGCCCCACCATAAGGAATAACTATGAATTATTTCAAAATTTTAGGACCAGCCATTATATAAAGTTTGGGGAGGGGGTGTTTTTTTGGGTATATTTTGACTTATAAAAACACTAAAGAATAAATTTTTTTAAAAAGCAAACATATATTTGTCCTTCTCTTCAGCAGCTTTCATTTGATACCCAACTCAAAATTTAAAAAAAATAAAATTTTGGGCAAATTTTAAATTTTCGCGCCTAAAATTGGCAATTTTTGAAAATTTAGGATGAACTCCCGGAATTTTCATCGCGCCATAATAAGGTATTAGCATGAATTATTTCGAAATTTTAGCACCAGCCGATCTATAGTGGTTGGGGGGGGGACAATTTTTTTTGGGTATATTTTGATTTTTTCCCCCTATTAGGAATGCAAAATTTAAAAAAGCAAATATATATTTGTGTCCTACTCATCAGCAGGTTTCATTTGATACCCAACTCAAAATTTTAAAAAAATAAAATTTTGGGCGCACTTCACTTTTTCGGGCCCAAAATTGGCAATTTTTAAAAATTTGGGATTAACTCCCGGAATTTTCATCGCCCAACAATAAGGCTTTAGCATGAATTATTTCAAAATTTTAGTATCAGCCGATGTATAGTGGTTGGGGGGGGAATTTTTTTGGGGTATATTTTGATTTTTTCCCCCTACAAGGAATGCAAAATTTAAAAAAGCATATATATATTTGTGTTCTACTCTTCAGCAGCTTTCATTTAATACTTTCAGCAGCTAACTAATAACTAATTCAGCAGCTTCATAGTAAATTTTTGAGTTTACCACAGTTTTTTAAATTGCGCATGCGCAAATCTAATTATGGACTTCTGTATATTTTTCCTGTGGTTGGGTCAAAAAGTTGCACCAGTGTTTCAAATTTCAGCACTTAAACGGTTTGGGCCCTATGAACCAAAGAGCGACGGATGGACGGACACATCACCCTCGGCATAAGGGTTTTGAGAAGTATCTACAAAACCCTAAAAAGGATCATAACATGGTCTTTGTTTCTCTCTTTAAAGAAATTGAGATTTTAGATTTGAAACATAATTAGGTATGCATAATATTACAACCGTAAGCTGTTTTACTATTCCCGGCAACTTGAAATCTTATAAAGCTATTAACTTGGAAAATTTGAGTTGCATAGACATTTGAAAGTCAAGTTATTGGTCATAAAACACCAAATTAATTTTTCAAGTTGATCACTTTTTGTAGTAGTAAGGAACTAGGTAATATTTATTTATACAAAGGAGATAAATGGATGTCACTTATATCAAATTTTTTAAAGTGTTAATTAAATATATATGACAATAAGTAGTATGCATGGGCTATTCTCTTTTAAATTGATTATTTCCACATTCTGGGGCTCAATTTTTAGAGTAAAAAATAAATATTTTGAATGAAACATTTCTAAATCATTCAAACTATCCATTTTATAGATCTAGTAGGTAATTGGATTCTTGAAGGGTCAGAAGAGAAATAAGACTAACAATGCTTCATACTATGTGGCGTTTCTGCTTCTCGAGCCAAAATATAATTATTTATTGTAAGAATAACATACAAAATACCTAATCAATAGTAAATACTGTTTAAGAAATTATCTCGTGGTTACCTCTAACCTAAACGCTTTACTTCGGTTCTCAAGCTGAAGAGTTGGGCTTCAAGCAAATTTGTGTAAAAACAGTGTTACATTGAACTGGTGGTTTACCACGTCCTACCCTTCAAGGATCCAATTACTTGATCTGTAACTGATTCTACAGGGTACACTCAGCATCACTACTATCCATTTTATGTTCCAACATGTTACCACTAGAGACAAGGTAACATAACAAACACTCTAAATTTTAAAGTAATTTACAAACTGCTAATTATCAAAGACAACAGACCTCATGCTCACGGCCTACTGACACTAATTCATGCATAAGAAAGTGATACTTAATCTCTAACCACCTCTGTATTTTAGGGTCTTAAAATTACTGTATCGTATTAAGAGTGAAGATTGAGCTATATCATTACTTGGAAGAGGAAGATTGGCTCACTAGAATCTTAAGGGTGATGAACTCAAGGTTCAGAGATACATAAGGTTTCTTACTTGTAATAATGTAGTCCATATGATACCACCATCTTTATCCCACATTGGATACTGTCCTATTTTTCTAGTAATAAGGCCACAGCGTCTAGTTAGTGGGGTCCACTCTCCATGTATTGCAGGAGCATTTTTTAATGGACTTTTATAAGTACTTAATCCACTGATTATTGCCGGTGGGCCGAATTTATCATGTGAAACTTGTTTGATAAACTCAACATTGTCTCTGGTTATGTTTTCATCGTAATCCGAATGTTCTTTCTTTAAATACCAAAGAGGATATTTAAGTTTAGGCTTTGCTAGGATTCTTTTGCCTCTGCAAGGCACTGAGCTCGAAACACCACCAAGTGCCGGTATTATTCCAGAATACACACTGAAAATCAAGTAAATTATAATCACAAAAGGTTTTTAAACAATGATGAAACTATACATACTTTGAAAGAAAATTAAATATATAACTTACACATTATAATTAAATCCAAGAAGGGTTTTATGAAACAGAATTGAACAATTTCCAATTACTTTGTTGCAGACTTTAGCCATTTCGATGACTGCTTAAGTTTACTTTTAACTAATTAAAGGTCGTTTTAAACCTCAAACTTAACATTTTATTAAAATAATAACACTAAATAAATTAAAGAAAATAAACTAAATTAAATAATAACGAAATAGTTTTCACGAATTCACGTTTTTAATTTTGGTAGTAAAATAAAAATAATAGAGTAGCAGCTCTCAGTCTAGTCACAGCCACGTGTGTAAGGTCTTATTTTATTGTCCAAACAACCGAAGAAATACTTTTGTTAGACAAAATTTTAAAAAATAGTTAATTTTAATTGTTTTGAAATTGAAAAAAAAATTAATAATTATAACTCATGAATAAACATCTAAAATAGACTGACATACACTATTTAATTTATCATAAATTTGAATTTTTTCCTCTGACCGCATTTTTTTATTTCTAATGCATTGTGGGAAACCAATACCATTTTAAGAAGTTTCAATTTTGAATTTTTAGTTTCAAAGCGCGATTCGGGGACTTTTTGCTGTCTTGGATTTTGCTGAAACTTGGATGAATTTGCGGCTTTGATCATTAGAAATTTGAGGGACTACTGGTGCTACAACTTTTAAGTATAAAAGTACTTTATCATTCTATCATTTTTTATTCGTATAATTTAATATTAAGTGTTTTTCTTCAATTTCTATAATATGTATTTGAATTAATTATATTATGGTCATAGGTGAAAATAGAGCTTTTAAATTAAAATGTTCTGCAAAGTTTTGATCAAGGTAGTTAAATGATCACTTAATGTATTTGTTTATAAGTTGTTTGGGGAATTCATAAGTAAAGCTTTAGGTGCGTTTTGAATGTTCAATTTCATTGATCCATGAGATTGTAACATGACTGAATTATTTATGAAATTAAAACACATGAACACCAATTCAATGAAATTTCTCATTGCCATTGCCAATGGAAAAGAAGTTGAACTTTTTAAGTAATCTGATTGAATGGCTCTATGTCTATGGAAACCTATGATGGAAACATCACATTGAACTGTGTAAAAAGCTCGTTTTCTTTGGAAGGTTTCAACTGCATAGGTTATGTTTATGTTTTTAGCTTAGCTAGTTTTGTTGTTTTTCACATTCACTGTCGATTTAATTTGATGGCTTTGCCTAAACCGTATAGAGGCGTTCGATTAGATTGAAAGTGTGCGGTTTAATCATATGGAGCAATGGAATAGGACCGTCTACGTCTAATCGCACCTTATAGTTTATTTTAATCTTAAATATAGGGGGTTTGGGTTAATGGATCCAATATTGGTTGCTTTTGAGAAATCTTTATTTATTGTTGTTTATATTTTCCGTAAATTTTAGTCGAAAAATATTTATAAATTTAATGTTTAAACATATATAGCGCACAAATTATGAGTTTTAAACTATTCTGGAGTCAAATTGAAAAAACTAACTTAATCTCCTATCTGAACTGTTTGGTATTGATGTATTGATAACTTCGTTTGAGGTACCATTTCTACTACATATTAACGTGACTTTTGTGTTATTTTTTCATTTTATTTTATTTTTTAGTGCTAAGATAAGTTAATTGATACATTGTTCATTAGTTTTGCTTCCGAGCTTACCGAAGGTAGCGGAAGCTATGTGATCGTTCTGAAGAACGAAAAAATTTTAGGTCTCCGATTTCAAAAATTCCAAGACAGAAATCCGTTTCAGACATCAGGGAACATTTTTGGTTCCGTGTCTGTCTGTCGGTCTGTCGGTCTGTCGGTCTGTCGGTCTGTCGGTCTGTCACAAATTTTTGCGAACCGCCATATCTTAAAAACTACACGTCCAATTTTAATGAAATTTGGGTGGTAGGTCATACTTAGCCCATTGTTGGTCCCATATAAGTTTCAACTTTCTGCGGTTATTTGTTCATCTTCTACATGCACACAAACATACATTTATTTACAGCTATATCTTTAAAAGTAATCATCTGATTTTAATGAAATTTTCATGGTTTGTCGAGAGTAGCTTGCAGATAGCACCTGCCAAATTTCAACCACCTGCGCACTTCAAATCGTACTAAATTAATATGTCTTATACTACAAAGCCTCATGGCTCACTGACTCACTGACTGACATTAATGTTTACCCACTTCCAGAAGAGCTAGAGACTTGCGGTTTGCGCCATTCGACGCGCAACGTCTACATTGTGAACCAAAATAATTATAAAAAGTTCACTTTTCCCCCTCCTTCCACCCTTAAAAAATAAAAATGGCCGACTTGATTTTTAAGCTGGTTTGAGGGCTTATTGCAGCCAAACGGTAAGTCGTACTAGAAAATGGATAACACAAGTGGTAACTGATTTTAAAAGATCTACAACTTTAGTCCTATGAGTTTTTGTCGAATCATCATCGGTTGTACCTTAGATGGTGATAATTTTGTTATTTTTTGGTTTTATTTTTTTCCATTTTTGTCTTTGAATGGCCATAGATTCTATAATAGTTGGCCGATTTTATTTCTGATTGCGGCGATTGAATCTCACACTAATGCTCTTTAAATTGAGTATATTTTATTTCATTAGTTCATCCTACTTGCTGAGAACATGAGAGTAAACTTTTTCCCGTGCGCCGTGTCACGTGACCACTTTTTTTGGTTTTTAATATTGTGTCGTATATCATTTTAAAGGCCTTGATATGTACATTAAAGCTATTTTATTTGTTGATTTTTTAAAAATGTTGTGCATGTACTTTTGTACCGATTTATAATTTTGTTGTAGGTTAAAGGGTTTAAATACTTTTTTGATACTAGGTTTTTTATTTATATGTATTTATTAGTTAAATGAATGCCCTTTTGTATTGTTTGTTTTTTAAAAATATAATTTTGGTACCTTTAGAGTACAGGGGTACAAATGTTAAAGTTAATCTTTTATAGTGTGATGTATATCGTTAAAAAGCTCTTGCATCGTAGATAATTTTTTGTTATATTCTATTTTGTGTTATTTTTAGTTTTGTAGGAGGGGGGGGGGGTTAAATAAAAAAAACCTGTTTATACAGAGGTTTCTACGAATTGGTTGCAGTTTTATATTTGTTTATTAAATAAATTATAGATGCGCTAACTTTTGGTGCTTGTTGGAGGCTTTGTTTCTTCAACAAATGTTTAAATTTCTCCGACTTTATTAAATATTTATTGGAACAGTGCCACGTGGTTCCAATTTTTTTATATTTATGGTATTTTTCTTAATTTGGTCTTTTCTTTGCGAGGAAGCTATGTGCCACATTAATTGGCAGAGTATTTAATTTAAGACGACAAAATCACACAATTTACTTAACTAGTTATATGAGCTATGTTATGCACTTTAATATGGTGTGTCACTCTTTTCCATTCTCTTTTCTGACGAAACGGATTTTTCTACGCGATTTTCTTCCCTGCATATAAATGACACATCTGTTTTCCTCGGCAACTCGGCATATTTTCTTATCTAACTGTTACAATCTGTAATCGAAGTTACTGCCGCTATATAATATATATTCTTATTAGTTTTGTATTGGCAATAGGCTATATTATAGTCTATTGGCTATAGGAATTTTAGGTGACTATTTCTTCTCTGTTATCGTCTATGTCGATATTGATAGACCTTTTGGAGAAAAAATGTACCTAGAGTATTTTGAATTTAAGAATTGACTCTTAGAGGCTTAATCGGTATACACCATGGATGATACTCGTATTTAACCGAACTTAAATATTTCATTTCAACAGCAACAGTATTTTAAACCTTTTTATTATAGTTGTATACAAGCTTATATTTAACTTGCACTTGCAATGTTAGTATGTATATTGTATATTCGGATTCGGGTCAAATCTTACAACTGAATTTTAAAGCAGTTATCCTCAACCGATTGAATTGAAATTTTGCATAAACGTTAAACGTTTAGTTTGGATGACAATGCATGGTTAGCTAAGTGACGTCATTCTAAATCCAATATGGCGGGCAGCCCAAGATGGCGGACTAGTTATTTTTTAAGAACATCCATAATATGGGTATCAAATGAAAGTGTTTGCTGGGAAGAATACGAATTAAAGCTTGTATTAATTTTTTTTTTTACTAATAATTTACTTGTATTTAACCCGTAAACCAAACGATAACAGATTCTGTAAGACCCTAAAGACATATTGTATTGAGGGTAAAAGAATCTTGGGTGCTCTCACACTGACATAATTAATTTTGCATTATCATATAAAGAGAAACTTTTATGACGGCGCGAAAATTCAATTTTGAGATTTTGATATATATATACTCTTTTTAAGGTCCCCTGAGTCCAAAAAAGAGGGTTTTAAAAAGTCTGTCTGTCGTCTATGCAGACGCGTGGAGCCTAAACTACTTAGACGATTTTGACGAAATATGGCATACATGCTCAGAAAAATCATACCCCATGGCGAAATCGTGATATAATTTTAGCTCCAGGATTTGTCGGCGTTACCCCCCCCCTCCGAAAATGGTTCAACGATTTTTGATTAATAAATTCTAAAATGAATTTATTTCCTGACAAATTTGCTTGGTTCGATACCCCGGCAATTTATTCGATACCTCCAAATTTTATCTTTATTGTAAAATTTGATATAATGTTCAATAATGATTAAATGTAGGTACCTAAAAACTAAAAAATTGTTAAAAGTTAGTTAATAAAAACTCGAAAACTAATGAATGTAAAACACTGGGCTAAGTAATTTAGAAATCTATGTGAGAAAGTGTCTCGAACCGATATTGTTTCCGAGCTTACCGAAGGTAACGGAGGCATTGTGTTCACTTTTGAGACCGAAAAAGTTTTACGTCTCCGATTTTAAAAATTCCAAGACAGAAATCCGTTTTAGACATCAGGGAAAATTTTTGGTCCGAGTCTGTCTGTCTGTCTGTCCGTCTGCGGTCTGTATGTCCGCGAATTATGAAACGTACGACGATAACTTGAGTAAATGTCGATCGATTTTGATGAAATTTGGTAGACATGTTCATTTTACCAATGCCCAGGACGAGTTCGGTGGACAATGTTATCCGTTTAAGTGTTCACGCGCAACGCTCGCGTGAACGCGAATTTCAGATTTAAAATTGGAATTTTAGGTCGGGAAAAAAATCACATTTTATCTATTCAATGAGGCAAATATTTTGTTTAAATACAGTTTTTTAGTAAAACCAACAGCGACACCCCTATGGTGTGTTAAAGATCGCTAAAAACGGTTAATAGTTTTTAAACAATAAACTTATAACAATAAAGTAATATAACGTTAATGATAATATAACAATAAAATAAATGATAGGATGCGAGGAAGCTATGTGCCACACTAATTGGCAGTCTATTTTTCATTGGATTGGCTTTATCTAATCTAGCCCACTCTTCTATTTTAATTTGGTGGAATTCAGTCAGATGTTAGACATCGCTAATATCTATGTCGATGTCGGCTCTATGTGTATATATAATATATCCTCTCCCTTTCCATCGAAAGAAGCGCTCGAAAAAAATGTTAAAATAATAATAATTTCAAAAAAAATCGTTACTGAATAATAATTTTAATTTTTTTAAAACTCAATTAAAGAGGCTCTACTTCATATTTGACTGACTAATGTTACTGGTGGATTATTTTATGTTGGGAATTTTGAGTGAGAACATTGCCCCTAGAGTTAGTCTAGTTCGCCTGATCTCTCCTAGGGGCAAGGGCGCTAGCTGTCACGGCCCATCCTAACCCTACCTGCCATTCCAGTCATAGTATCAGTGGAGGACGGACGTTTTTTCCTGCTACTTACACCGCACCGCTTCTCTACTTGCTACCCGCTACCGCCGCTTCCACCTGTGGAATTTTTCAAGCCAAATTACCGCTCCCGCCTTCCAT
>KZ652496.1:60422-86074 GCA_001010745.2 Gerris buenoi | reverse complement strand
AAACAATTTGAACCGTGGTGCGGGCCCCTAGGCGGCCGCCTATGTCGCCTATGCCTAAATCCGGCCCTGATAGTAGCCTTAGTAAAGTGAGGTGTTTTCGTTTTTAGTTCTGAATAATCCCGCAGATGAAGGTATTCAATGTTAGGACGGACGTAGGGTGGGGGGTCTACTCGCCCGTCCGAGGTCGAGCTACTCTACCACCGCACTCGCCCATTTACTCGACCAACTTTTATCTACTCTCCTCGACCGTTTACTCGCCCTATCGTTCACATTAGGCAAGTAGCTCGGCCGAGTGCTACTCGACCTAGCTACTCGCCCGTTTACTCGACCAATGTAAACCAGGCTTAATGGAGATGGAAATTAATCCAGAAGCCACTCCTAATTTTCAACAAATCAACGCCTTCGATGATTTATATGGAGCTGTGGTTATCGCAAATGAAAAAATCAAAACATGTTTACAGGCATCTACGTCGGCTGCAACCCCTTTGGTTCCTCCGACTACCGTGCCAGAACAACGGGCAAAACTTCCAACCATAAAAATCAAGCCTTTTACCGGCAAGGTGCAAGACTGGCCCGAGTTCCGTGACATGTTTCAAGCCGTAATTAATACCAACAACCAACTATCAGATGCTGAAAAATATTATTACCTTCGCACTTCGCTTGAGGAACCGGCTTTAAAAGTCATAAGTGGGTATCCGCCATCCGCCGAGCACTATCCGTCCGCTTTAAACGCTCTCCAGGAACGTTTTGAAAATAAACGCCTTCTGGCCACCCACTTCTTCGATGAATTATTTTCCTTTGAAAACCCTCCACAGTATCCATCTTCTAGCATTTTCGAGCAGTTCCTAGCCCGATTGAACGATGCCGTGGTAGGTCTACACAACTTGAGCATACATGACTTGAGCGATTTCATAATTCTTAATTTAGCCTTACGCCGCTTAGACCCACAAACACGCAGGGGTTTCGAGAAAGAGAACGTAAACGCAGAATTTCCTAAATACGCTGATCTTGTCGTCTTCGTTAAAAATCAATTAAAAATATGCGAGTTCGTTCCCACTAAGAGTAGTTCTTCTGTTACAAAACAGGATTCCACTAAACCTTCTTTTACCAGCAAGAGAGTTTTTCTTAACGCCCCTGGTCAACAGCTTCACACTTCACCCCATTCACTTAACGCTATACCGCAACTCCTTCACATTACACCGCAAACGCTTCACACTAAACCACAATTCACCTATAAAGGGTCTCTTTGTCCCATGTGTTCTTCACCTCATACACTTTACCGCTGTCATAAGTTTCAAAACTTGTCCACGGAACGGCGCATAAACACAGTTGAAACACTGAAAGCCTGCTCCAATTGTCTGTCAGTTTCGCACCCGCTTAAGCAATGTCGCTCAACATCCACGTGTTTCCGATGTGGCCAATTGCACCATACGATGCTTCACTCTGAAAACATATTAGTATCTTCTTCAAGTAACACCAATAAAACCGCTTTCACTCCTCCTAAAAAATCTCCTTCTAGTTTTCCTGCCGCTTCCGCTTCACTTGTTAATTCAATTAAACCACCGGATCAAATGAACCCCTCTCAAACTCAACTGGCCTCTCCGCAATCTTCTCACATACTACTCGGTACCGCTCGTCTTCAATTCGTCACTAGTGATGGGAATTATGTATCCGCCAGGGCTGTAATTGATCCTGGTTCAAGTAGAAGTTGCATAACCGCTGAACTCGTTTCCCATCTTCGAGTTAAGATCCACCCTATGCATCAACTCTTTGTAGGTCTCGGGAACACGCCAGTGACTCCTGGTAATGGATTTGTTACCTGTACTGTTACTCCTCACCACCAACTCCATCCTTGTTTTACCACCGAGGCTGTAGTGCTTCCCAACATAATTGGTCTTACACCGCCCGCATCACTCCCCAGTCACATTCTGAAAATCTATCAACACCTTCCTTTGGCTGACCCGTCTTTCGGTGAACCTGGGAGCATTGATTTTCTCTTGGGAGCAGACCTTTTTCTTCAAATCCTTGCACCCCGCTCTAATAAGTACTCCCATCAAAATGTTCTTAGCACTGTCTTTGGAGCCGTCATTATGGGTCCTCTATTCAATATACCTTCTTCCCCTTCACCAGTTACCTGTCTTTCTACACAACCGGATAATTTAGCTGATGTTCTCCAACGATTTCAGGAAGTAGAAGAGATTGCCCCGACTTCAGTGTCTAATCCCGCTGACGAAATATGTGAGGCTCATTTCGTCACTACTCAGAGCCCCACTGCTGATGGTCGTTACGTCGTTAAACTTCCTTTTAAGCCCCACGACCTTAAGATTACCGAATCACACCAAGTGAACATGAAAAGTTTTCTCTCTCCCGCACATCGTTTTCACCGCAACTCAAAACGTAAAGCACAGTGCTTCGAATTTCTTAAAGAACACGCCGAATTAGGACGCATGCAGCTCGCTTTAGACAACCTAACTTATTTGCTTCCTTATTTCTGTGGTAACGACCCTAAGTCTATCACCACCCCTGTACCTGTCGTCTTTGATGAAAGTGCCAAGGCATCAGACGTTTCATTAAACCAAGTTCTTTACACTGGTCCCAAGATGCAAAAGGAAGTCCCTAAAGCACTGCACAATTTTCGACCTCAATTGGTATTTTCTTGCGACTTTGTAAAAAGTTATCGCCCTATTTTGTTGACCAAAGAAGACCGCAAAGTCACTACCATTTTATTCCACGAAAACCCAGCTGAACCTCTCCGCAACATTCAGCTTAATAGTGTCACTTATAGACTTAGCCCTTCCGCCTGGCATGCCCAACATGTATTGTTACAGTTCGTGCATGACGAGGGTGCTCTATTTCCCGCTGCTTCTCGAGTGATTTTTGAGATAATTACGGGATCCGATAGCCTCGAAGATTTAATTCAGCTAAAAGATCAACTTGTCGATCTTCTAAGAAAAGGAGGTTTCGAGGCCAGTAAATGGATTCGTAATTCTCAAACATTCTTAAATCACAATAAAAATCCCTTTAGTAACCCCTTAGTTATTATTATTAATGCCCATTACCGCACAGTTAATATCCTCGGCATTCGTTGGAAGCCTGAAAAGGATATTTTCTCCTATTATAGTGATATCGAACAACCGCAACCTAAAGTTCTTCCTAAGCGTACAACTTTAGCATTCATTGACCCCATATTTCACCCCTTGGGTTTCTTGTCACCGCTAACCTTTCTTTATAAATGCTTCATGCAATCTCTCTGGAAATCTGGAATTTCCTGGGATGATCTTTTGTCACCAGAAAACAAGCTTAGTGGCAACATCTTACCACTAACTTTTTGTCTCTTTCCCGCATTCGCCTTAAACGCTCTGTTCTCCCTTTTCCAACCTCTTTCGCCTTTTTACCGATTGTTCAAGATTCTTCCTACCATGGTCTTAACAGCACCTTGCACCTACTTTATTGTGAAGTCCCCCCTTCGAGAATGATTCTCAGTCAAGACTTCGCAAAGTCTTCTGAAACACCATGTTCAGAAACTTCGATTTTCTTTTAATTTATTTATTTATTTTTTCTTTTCTCTTTCTCTCTCTATTTTTTTTTTTTTTTTTTTTTTTTTTTTTTTTTTTTTTTTTTTTTTTTTAAAGAAGCTCATCAGTATTCAACTAAAATAACAAGTTGTATTAATTTAATTCAGTTGATAATGAATACTTCGTTTTTTATTGCATTTCATTATCATTGAAAACTTATAGACGCTCATTTGCTTTAATTGTAACCCTTTTAAAAGAATTAGCTCTACATTTCTTGGCGATTATAGGGTTAATATTCTTATAATAATCCACTATATAGTTTTAATGTCTATAGTTATCATTTTTCCATGTAGATAAACTGTGTAACAACATACTTAAAGTTCGGAAAGATTAGGTAAATAATGAGTAATATTATTATACCAACTTAATTTTCTTGCGTACCATATATGATAAACTAACTTCTTCCAGATTATGATCTGTAGTAGGAATTCCATTATATAAATAAGTATCCCACTTAAATAGTATTATTTCCATCTGATATTAATATTTATTACAACCAAATTTTAACTTCGCGCGTTGATTAAAAATACAGGTATTTTTTAAACTCGAATATAGTGGTGAGTCATTATTTTTATAACTTCGTTTAACCAAGACAGAATTCTACTTTATAAATTTTTAAGTTGCAAGCCGCGTTCTAAAATCAATACAGAAGTTATTAATAGTTATAACACTCCTTGTCATAAAATTTAACCGTAAACCTTTCTCAATATGAAATTTTAGGGTGCATTTTTAAATTAAAAGAATTCTCTTGTGTTCAAACTTTGCAACCTTGTATGCTAGGTCATATTGAGTTGATACAATAAAGCTTATAAATGAATACAAATTATCACTAATACATTATACAGGGTAGTCCAAAAGTCTCCCCACCCCCCTCTTAACTTTTGAACGGTTTAAGATAAATAATGAAACTTGGGTGATCTTTACCATGTAAAGGGAAGTTTGTTTTCATGCAATCATGCACTAGGGGCAACCACCCACTTTGCCACCAGGCCACCCAACTAGAAAATTTCAAATTGGAGTGTATATTTTCTATACAGTAGAAAATAATACATTTTGGTTGAAACTGGGACCGAGCGCCCATGGCGCTCAAAAGGAAGAGCGATTTAAAAAAAAAAATAATAAGTGCTTTAATTATGAAGAAACAATTTAATTTTTAGGTAGGTATTTTAAATTTTTATAAAAATTATTTGAATAATTTAATAAATCCACCATTGTAATTCAATTAAAATAAGGTAAGATGGCTGTAGGTAGGGTTACCATACGTCCGGATTTCGTCCGGACTGTCCGGATTTGAAACATCAGTCCGGTTTTGCGTCCGGATTGGAAAAATGTCCGGATTTTAAGAAAAATCAGAAACCCCAAAAACTCATGAGAAATGGAAATAAACATTCGAAGCATTTTCTAGAAGAAACGTTGTTTTTTTAATATATTTAAAATAGTAGAATTCTCCATGTGTCTGCCTGGTACTTATATAGGCTCCCACTGAACGTATTATTTTCAATGATGGGGTTCTATTTGGACGCCTAAAAGAGAAAGATTATCTGTATCAGTTATAAAAGAGCTTCTTAATATTAAAGTAAATTCTATTATCAATTTCTTAGAATTCCACGACAAAATCAAAATTGACTTAAGGTCTTTTCTAACGAAAATTAGTTCGTCTGAAAAGTGATTGACCCACAGATACTACCTAAAGTTACATTAATTTAATACTTCACTTTTTAAAAAAATATTTACCAGGTAATTCTTTTTACATTTTTATCAGGTAATTATGAAGATGAGACTCAATTTTTTAAAAACAGTTAGAATGTTTAAAGAATTATGGTTTCAAATTTAATTAATCTNAATAAATAAATATTATCAAATATTTTATTAATAAATTTATATATAGCGTAAGTATATAGGTATTTGTAACTTATTTTTTCCCCAATTTCACAAAAAAAAATATAGGTATAAATAACATCTTTTTTCCCTTTTTCTCCCCCCCCCCTGACCGGATCTGGCCTTCATAAATTATGGTAACCTTCATAAATAGGTGTAAGTAAGAACTGCTATCCTACTTTATATATTACATGACAAAGAAAAATCAAATATCACCCGCAATTGTTCAATTTATTTAGACTACGAAAGTACGAGAGTGTACTAAAGTATGAAAATACCTCTAGAATTTCAATACTTCACTCTGTGGACTGGGGAAGGGTATACATTTTATTTATTATTGTAACAGATTTTGAAAACATGAGTAAAAAGCTAATATAATATTACCTATTGCCTTAAGATTGCACAACTTCCTTAATTAATTACCCGAAATTAAATAATTGTCATTATTTTTTTTGGGGAAATCCACTTTTATAAGACTGAGATCCGTTATAAGCTGGTTTCGTTGTAAAACCTTATCTGTTAAATTAACTAAAGAGGAGGATTTTATAAATCTCCTTTGTAATGTGTTCAGCACTATTTAAGATAATTTTATTTCAGTTTTGTATTCAGGATCCTTGCTTGTCCTGCACCTAAAGATTACCTCACGTTTTCATTTCCCTTTCCCTCGCCTTGGAAATAAAAATGATGGCAAACCAGATTACAAAGAAATGGCTTTTACGAAACTCACTCCCCGAGTCCACGGCTAATGTGTGAGTCAACCCCGACGAGTTGAGAAATATTTTCTAGTAATTCTAAAATAATCATTTTTCATTTGAACGAATTTCCTTTGAAATATTCATTCGGTTCTCGTGATGGTGAAGAAGCTAGACCTGGTATCGTGTCCAAAATCCGTTTCAGGTGTCAGGTCCTTCGAAATTGCGGATCCCATTAACATGACGAATATATTTTTAATATTCTTAATGTATCCTCAATTTGTCTTATAAGCACGATTATTTTTGTAGAAAGTTAATCACTACTCCGTATAAAAGTAATAAAATAAAGAAGATCATATAGAATATGATTCTGATATATTTTAGGTTCATACTATATACATTTTTAACCACAACTTCTAAGTTACCAATCTCAGGAAATTAAAAATATATTTTTTTTATTTCTTTTTTAGTCTGGTCTTAGTATATCATAAATATGCAATCCGCCTTTAAGAAGTTATATACATTTTTAAATATATGTATATATGTATGTATGTATATTTATATAAAATTAATTTTACACTTTTATAAGTATAATCCGTACCTGCTGTCTAAGAAGTGTTTTTTAAATACGAAAAAGATCCTGGTTATGATTTCGATATCATCTTGTTTCTTAATGTCCCACACTGGAACTTGATTCATCGCGGCGACAAAAAATCTTACTTTATCCTGTGAGAACCTCGCGAAACAAGACCCCTATAAATTTTAAACCAAATCTCTTCTTACTTGTCTACCACTTTCTGATAGTTCGGTTTCACCTGGACGATTCGCTTAAAAGTATACTCATAATTTTTGGAATTGTTTATCAGTGTTCTTTTTTTGATAAGTGCGAACTATAAACTTTCTTTTAAACCTGTTTAATTTTGGACGTTAATTTTATTTTTTTAAGCCTAACTTTCATATAGTCTAAGGTACTTTATTTAGTAAAGGTGGAATTGTTTAATAATTTTATTTTATTACAAATATTAATCAACCAACAAAAATGTTCTTCAATATTATTTTATAGAATAGTCTGGCTTATTTGTCTTACTTTTCTCATTATTGCCGGTTCCTCAGTTGGTAGGTAATTGCTGTAGCATTCATTTAAAAGGTCCATGTTCGATTCCCTACTAACCATATAAATAGATAATTGCTTACGGGAAGTGTCTTCTAATGTCAAATGTAAGGTTTATACAGCTAGTAAAACGAAAAACTAACCCCGTGTCATCCATTACATTATATAGTTGTATTATACCTTTGGCAGGCTCTATGTCGCGCTAAGGAGGCATTTATTAATGAATGAAATTATATCATAGTTTCAAATTGTTGTTTAATTAGTGTTAATGAAAATTAAGATAGTTAGTTTAGAATTTCTCTTTGAATTATCTTGAATCCGTTAGAGCTATATTTTTCCTATCCAACCAAGACTAATTATCTCTATCTTCCAAGTCTGACTTCTGTATTTCTAGAATTCACTGTTAGTTTCACCATATATGTTCTTTACAACTCATTTTATTGTTCGTAGGCTTTTATTGTATTTTTTACATTCCTTATTCGAACCTATATTGCTGTATTTTATTTTTAGTTATCTTTTATTCCCTGTAAATCGTTTTTATTATATTCTTTGTTGTCAAAGAAAAGCCCATGCTCAAAATATTCTATTAACTTGACGCAAATTAGTTAAAAAAAAAAACAACTCATTTTTATCCACCCAAACGGGCATGTTAATAATATATATATTAAAAAATTCTGTGCCAATTAGTGTGGCATATAACTTCGCGTCATAGTTCATATGCTTAAATGATTTTATGCTTTTACAAGCCATTTCTAATTTAAACAGCTTGGTTTTCCGGTGGAATCCGGGTCTCGAAGGGGGTAAAGTCCGACGTTTCGCTTCCACTACTGGAAGCATCCAGATGCTTCCAGTAGTGGAAGCGAAACGTCGGAGAACATTGGAAGAATTAGAAAGAGAACATTAGAAGGAGAACATTAATTTGTTTAATGGTTCCCCCGTTTTTTTAGGGTCCGTAGGCAAAACCAAGGACCCTAATTAAATTTTCCTGCTTGTGTCTATCTATCCGTCCGTCGCCTGCTCTCACAGCTACACTTTTCATCCAAATTTATATGTAGATATAATAGTTTTCTTAAAGTTCTAATGTTCTTTTTTCCGAACTCCATAATAAGGTTTAAGGAATGGAATTTAGTTCTACCATCAGTTTTTAAAAAAGCAATATATTTCGGATGTTACTCCATCACAAAAACAATGACTACATAACTAGATTGCACTTAATATATGTAAAATTGGAAATATAAATAACATCTAATATCTATAAAAATTACAATAAACAGAGTGCAAAAGTGTAGGTTAAGGTTATGATAAGATAAGGTTCTGGAGGAGGTTATATGAACAGGTTAGGTTATTCCAATGTCGTCTTTCACCTGTTGAAACTACTTAAAAAGTGCGGACTTTTATCTGTTCATTTAATGTATAGTAACTGCTGGCTTGTGGGCTGACAGATATATTACATTAAATATGTTGGTCAGAGCATATTGCCATCAAAAATCGGATTACTAAGCTTAGTATAGAAAGAAAATTACCACCAAACCGTTACCTTCTAGAAGAGTTTTTTTTTTTATTAAATAAACTAGAATTAAAAAAGAACCAAGAATCAGAAAGAATAATATGCACTTAAGGCTTATCGCCCTTTGAGGTTAGGAAAAACAGTAAAATTAATATTACATTCGTTCTAAGCAAGATATCAAAAATCTAAGTACAGGCTTCATTCCCAATTATAATTCTGCACAATTTGAGCCCTATTTCATCTCCCTACTACAATAAATACTACAACTATTTCAATACAACGAGTTTTATCGTTGTATTGAAATGTACTATTTATCATAGGAAGTTGAAATAGGGCTCAAATTGTGCAGAATTAAAATTGGGAATGAAGCCTGTACTTAGATTTTTGATATCTTGCTTAGAACGAATGTAATTTTAATTTTACTGTTTTTCCTAACCTTAAAGGGTTTTGTTCAGTTATAGAGAAAATAACCTTAAAGGGCGGTAGAGCCTTAACAGATAAAAGAAAGATTCAGCATCTGCTAAGCATCATACTGACCAAAACCATAATTTGTATCAAGATTATGTTCCATACAATAAGCTGATTTAGTAAGCTTAGTAATCTGATTTTTGGTGACCATCTAACATGCTGGCCGTAAGGTTCTTCCAATATATTCTGCATCGCAGTTCGAATCAGAACATTTAAGTTGATAAACTCCACTACTGTGTACCAGGGGAAGATTTATCCTTTATTTTGGAATTGTCTAAAAGTTTGGGCTGTGTGTAAAGCTGGTTCTATACCGAATTTATTCAGTTCTTTGCAAATATTTTCAGAGGTTTTTCTAACATAGAGAACTTTTCTATATGCCTTATTGGTCTCTTCCTATACATGAGGCCCAATCATGCCATTGTCATCTATCTGCTTTTGTACATTTTTGACTTGATTATTAATAATACTTGGATTATAGTCATTGTTAACTGCAATCTGTTTTATGATATTTAGTTCAGCATCAAGATCTGACTGATGCATAGGAACTGTTAAGGCTCGCCAAATCATAGATTTAGAAGCAGAAACTTTATACTTCCATGGATGGTTATATGTCCGATGAATGACCATATTAGTGTGGGTAGGTTAGGACGTTAGGGACATTAGGGACGTCAACCAACCACTTACTTACCACCAAAGCGTTACCTTCTAGAAAAATTACCCTACAGAATAAACGAGAATTAATAAGAAAAACCAAGAATCAGAAAGAGTCTTTCTGATCATCTTACTGGCCAAAACCACAATTACAATCTGGATGATGCATCTCTCCTCCGTAAAGATGAAAAGAGTCTCAGCTTGAGGCCTTAGAAATATATCTGTCAGCCCACAAGCCAGCAAAAACATTAAATGAACAGATAGAAGTCTCCAACTCTCCAATTTTTAAGCAGTTTCAAGTTTCAACCAATGAAAGACAACATTGGAGTAACCTAACCTCTTCATATAACCTCCTTCAGAACCTTATCTTATCATAACCTTAACCTATACTTTTGCCCTCTGTTTATTATGATTTTTATAGATATTAGATGTTATTTATACTTCAAATTTTATATATTAAGTTCAATCTAGTTATGAAGTCTTTTTTTTGCCTGATGATGGAGTAACATCCGAAATATATTGTTTTTTTTAAAAAACTTATGGTAGAACTAAATTCAAAGGTTTTATAACGACTTCTTTTAGAACACAATACTTTAAATTCTTTTATATACATAGTGGGAATGTATAATAATATGATTGTTTTAGAATGGAAAGTATTTTTCTTCCACTATTATGAAGCAATATAGAGTATACTGGGTGATTCAGAAAAACTCGCCATTTTCAATGTTGGTTATCTTCAAGACATGAAGATAATGAAAAAAATTACAGATTGAGTAGGCTATGCCATTTTGAGTTGAATTGAAATTTATGTGCAGTATACCATAATAATAGTTAAATTCACGACAATGCACTTGGTGAGTAAGCATCTAGGAAAAAATTATCCATCGTGATCTATCAAATATTTCCCTCAGAAAATCGTTGGTGATAGTTGCTTCTCGGATGGTCTCCTTAAATTCTGGGATAGTTCATGGCTTGTTACATGTACTTCACATTCACTTTCAGGTGTATCCTTAAATAATAAGCACAGACTGAGAGGTCTAATCAACGTGGCAATTGAATGGCACCATTCAAAAATGAGCTATACGGAAAGTTCGTCCATAGATATAAGTGGATTAAGGCGGGGGGGGGGGGGGGGGGGGAAGCCGGGGGGGGGGGGGGGGGGCTTGGTGGTAATCCTTCATGTTTGAAAGTTACTATATGGTTCATTCGAAGAGGTTGATGACGTCTTCGTTGTTCAGGCCAAGGAAATTTCTTAAAATTTCCTCATAACTTTCTTCGATGAATGCCACATACTGTGATTTGTGGACTGGGCAAATCCCTTTCTGTTGCACAACACGATTGACATTTTTTTCGTTGAGTTCATTTGTCACAAAAAAATATAAAACTAATTTTGAATATTTTGAATTTCAAACATCCTTTCCAACATGTAGTCTCACAGTATCTCTGAGTGAATTGGGGAGGGAAGCAAACAAAAGAAAACTGGCCAATAGAAAAGGTCCAGTGATGTCGCTCTGGTTTATTTTATTTTTATATTTTAACATTTTTAAAACCTTTATTATTAACTTCACTTTTGTGGCTGGTTGCCTAGTGCCTGACGTCAAAATCTTTGGAAGGCTAATTAACCCTCTTCCAGTCATCCAATCGAGCTGAAACTTGGCACATAGACTCTCTACCAATACAAAAACATTTTTAAAAATGAATGGAATAATTAAATTTAAAAAAGTAATAAAAATTAAATAGAAATTTAATTAATTAATTTGTGGGTATGCTAAATCTTTGGAGGGCGAGTTAACCCTCTTCCAGCCATCCTATTGAGTTGAAACTTGGCATATCAACTCTACCAATACAAAAAGATTCTAACAAATTAATTAATTAATTAATTTTTTCTAATTAATTGGTTTTTAAATAATTATTTAAAATAAAAATGGATTAATACCATAATTCCTCTCACAACCAAAATGCAAATATATAAAGGATTTATAATAAAAACTTTGTTTTTATGGGCTGGTATTTTTTAATTTTATTTTTATGTAAACAATAAACGATTTAGCAACATAGCAAGCAACCCCAATCCATTTTCCTCAGAAATACCATGGGAGAACTTTACTAAAGTTTCCGAGTTATCGATGAAAATAGATCTGATAAAGCTGAACATTGAAACAATATGTAAACAGTCACCTATAGAACACTTTTTAAATATGGTAGTAAATTGATTAATTTAGGTATGTATAGGATTTAAATTCAATGCCTCATATGAGAAAGATTTGTTTAAATTCATGCTTAACTCTGTTTATGCAGATTAGAATTGTGGATCTGCAGCAACTTGCTATACTTATACTGTAACGAAACTACTATTTTATGTTTATATCTTTACTTTTTATCACCCAAAACCATGTTGAAGAACAATTTTAATACGGCTTTTTTACGATGTTTATAATAAAATCGTTAAAAATGTGTTTATGCTAACCTGTTTTACTTTGGTGTGTAGATTATGTTATCTCCGTAATAATCTTTCGACTTCAGAGATCTTAATAATAATCCAGAACTTCAGTTGCACGGAAAAATACGTCTAATTAAGTAGAATAAAAAAAGTGTAAAGTTACATTTAAGGAATTTACCTTGCACTCTGTACTTTAAAAAGCAAAACTGTTGGGGCATTTTATTTATTTTGGAGGGCAGCAATTTTTTACGGATTTAATCAATTTCGTTCATAGGTATGATTTTACTGCAAGTGACTACCAAATATTCATTTTCTAGAGTTTCGTTGGAAAATGTTCACAATACCAACGAATACTTTTTACGTGAGACTCCGCATCCACAACCATTATTATTTAATTATTTTATGATTGGTGATTGGAAAGTTGTTTATACATATATAATTAGGAATATAATAAAATGTAAAGGCTGCCCCTGCTGTAAACCATAATTGTTTATAATGCGTTAGACACTCCTATTGTAATTATCACGTTCTAGTGTTCATGATAATGAAAGGACCTTGATGTAGTTTTCAGCAATGAGTTGAACAATAGATGTTAGTTCGATTACTGAGCAAGGTCTTGATTTACCTTTTCAATGGTTCTATCTGCAGGCGTTAAAAAACTCTTTCCGTAATATATACATGAAATTATAATTACTTTTTTCAAATAAGTGTAATTATTTTTTCTATGGCCTTGAAACAAACGTCCAGTTAATTCCTTTGTTATTGATGCAATGATTAGTTTCAGATTAAGCAATCTATTGCGAAGTATCAGATGCTTTTAGCCTTATTATGTAAATAAGGCTAAAAGCATCTGATAATAATAGCATCTGATATAATTTATATGTAATAAATTGTTTGTTGTTTCTAAATAATCAATCTTTAGATTCAATATTGAAAGAATTTGCGACGCAATATACATAATTTTTCTAATATTTTACTTTAACCAATAAATATACTTACGTAAGTCTTTAATATTTAGTGATCACTTAAGTGACATAATATAATTTATGTGAACTTTGAACCTAGTAAATTGTTTTAATAAAGTTTGATAATATTGAGCAAGCAAGGGGGGTATATAACTCCATATCTCTTGTTGATTGATAACTTTATAAGAAATAGTTATTTGTGCAACAAGTGCGAAAAGTGACAGCAAAGACACTTTAAGCTAGAGTTGCACATTAAATTTTTCCTATAGTTAGTTTTAAATCTGTAAATAAAATATACAATAATAGAGTGTTCATCAACATGTAAGAGGTTTTACTGTATCTACTAAACCAGCTGCAAATCTAACCTTTAAGGACTATATGCGGGTTTAGTATACCCTTAATTTATAATAAATTGCAATTTCTCCCCCCTTCAACACTCTAATTTCAATTTCTAACATCTAAAATATTACATAAAGGCTGTAAAACTTCAACAAAAAAAACTTAGACCTCAATGTTTGGGGTTTTAAATTAACTTGAAGTAATCAATACAAAACAATTTCACCTAAGTAAATAGTGTGACACTTAGCTTCTTCGCGTACTATTTCGTATACTTTAATGATTTTATAACCTATTATTGTCAAATGTATTTAATTGCTTCCGAGCTTACCGAAGGTAACGGAAGCATTGTGTTCACTTTTGAGAACAAAAAAGTTTTATGCCTCCGATTTTAAAAATTCCAAGGCAGGGAACATTTTTGGTTCCGTGTCTGTCTGTTTGTCGGTCTGTGTGTCCGTGAATCATAAAACGTGCGGCGATAACTTGAGTAAATGTCGACCGATTTGGATGAAATTTGGTAGACATGTTCATTTTACCAATGCCCAGGACGAGTTCGTTGGACAACGTTATCCGTCCAAGCGTTCACGCGTAACGCTCGCGTAAACATGAACTTCAAATTTAATATTGGAATTTTAGATCAGGTAAAAAAATAAAACTTCATCTATTTAATGAGACACACATTTTTTTCAAATACAATTTTTTAGTAAAACCAACATCGATGCCCCTATGGTGTGTTAAAGATCGCTAAAAACTGTCATTAGTTTTTAAACAATAAACATACAATAATAAAGTAGTGAAGGTAGATTAGTAAAGAAAAACACTTTTACTTGGTCAATAACTTTATATTGTCAAACCATAAAGATATATTTATCGTACATACCGGTTTCGACTTATTCAGTCATCATCAGTTAAATTCTAAATTTACAGCACTAATCTGCCAAAGTAGTTAATTTTAATCAAAAATTATATAATTTAATTAATGTAAATGGTCCTTTCGTACTAATTTACATAAAATAAGGATAGAAACCGACCTGGCTCACGCCGGTCTGAACTCAAATCATGTAAGAATTTAATGGTCGAACAGACCAAGAAAATTGAAATTTTACACCCAAATCTTATCTTAATTCAACATCGAGGTCGCAAACTTATTCATCGATATGAACTCTCCGAAAAAATTACGCTGTTATCCCTAAGGTAAGTTAATCTTATAATCAAAAATTCTGGATCAAAAAAACATAAATTAATGAATAAAATATTAAAAGTTAAATAAATTTTAATGTCACCCCAACAAAACTTTATATTCTAAAAAATTATTTAATAAACAAAAAATAATAATTAATAAATAAAGTAAACTTCTATAGGGTCTTCTCGTCCTATAAAAAAATTTTGATGACTGAATGATGATGACTGAATGATGACTGAATAAGTCGAAACCGGTATGTACGATAAATATATCTTTATGGTTTGACAATATAAAGTTATTGACCAAGTAAAAGTGTTTTTCTTTACTAATCTATCTTCACTATGAGTAAATACCATAAAATCTCAATCAATACTATTAACTTCAATAATAAAGTAATATAACGTTAATGTTAATATAACAATAAAGTTCATGATATGCGAGGAAGCTATGTGCCACACTAATTGGCAGTCTATTTTCGCTAGTTTTTTAAATCTTTCAAAATGTGATCGTTCTAAAGAAACAATATTATGTCTCCGATTTCAATAATTCCACGACAGAAAACCGTTCCAGTCATCAGAGAAATATTATGGTCTCGTGTCTGTCTGTCAGTATATCTCTCGATCATGTTTTGCGAACATATCTTAAAAACTACTCGTACTCGTTCGATTTTAATGAAATTTGAATGGCAGATAATTATAGCATAACTAGCCCATTGTTAATTGCTGATCCCATTCAATTTCCAACCTTCTGCACCCATTTGTTGCTCTTCCACATGTGCACACACATACATTTACTAACATCTATATCTTCAAAAGTACCCATCTGATTTTTATGAAATTTGGCTGATCGAAAGTAACTCACAGATCGCCCCAGATTAGTTTTAACTGCCTGCGCTGTTGAAATTTTGCAAAATTGATACATAAATTGATAAATAATGTAAAAATCAAACAAATTTTGACACATTTAAAACGAAGGGAAAATATTCTACACACAACCCTGGTCCAAAACAAAAATTTTCTAATGAAATTCTCAATCCCTTATCCTATCCTTTTTTCCAATTTAGGCAAAGTCTAGTATGCTATGCATATCATAATTAAATTCAATTTAAGTCCGAGTTTACTCGGGCTTCATTTAATATAATGTGCTTAACACCCAGGCTGAGCCGTAAATCGGGCATAATATTGAATGCATTTCAATTAATTTTGATGCATTTATTTGAATCTACAAAATCCGGGCCAACGCAGCAATCAGGCCGATTCATTGCACTCCTAATCCTAATTCAATTCAGCACTTTCACTTCACTTCTTTCAGCAATTCTATAGCCAAAAATCCGGGCCTAGCTGTCAATCGGATCATTCTAGCTAACGTATCCTAATTCAATTCAGGGCATTTAATTATAAAATTCCTATTTAAGCTAAAAATTCCGGGCCCGGACGGTAATTGGACTGATTTAGTTTAGGAATCCAAATTCAATTCAATGCGAATCTAATTCCATCAGCACAAATACGGGCCCAGCCGACAATCGAGCCGGTATAATTTTAGTTTCATCAGCAATAATTCGGTCCCTTGGGTTACCCCCTTCGTACGCCACTGATTTTTCCTACCCGTTCTTGAGTTATAGCCTTAAATTAGCTATTAAAGAACTCGTATACTTTATCTTAAAAAATATGTTATTACTCAAAACTATTAAAGCTGGGATCATTGTGGCATGACTATTTTAAAGATCAGCTTCTTTTATATATTATATATGAAAAAATATTGTTCATATTCCACAGATTTATAGCTGTTATACTAAAAGACGAGTAAAGTGTATTATATTTTTATGAGTTATTACTAATTTTTCATTTTCAAATGGCCCTACTGGGAGCTGATTAAAATCTGTGAATTATGAAAAATATTTTTCCCTATAGGAAAGAGATGATCTTTAAGATGGTATACCACAATGCTCCAAGCTATACGTAATAACATTATTTTTAAGATAAATTAGACGATTATTTAAATACTAAATTTATGGCTGTAACTCAAAACGGGGCGAATCTAAACCAACTCTTTGTCTACCTCTTAGATGTAGTACCTGAAGTATTGACATCTGGGTGAAGAAAACCCTGTGTAATAATTGTATTATTTTCTTTTACTTCTTTATTGCCTCTTATTTTATTATTGTATTAGTTACTCATTACTCATATATTGTTGAACTTAAAACGCGGATATAGATTGAATCTGTTTGCAAACAACAGAAAAACAAAGCTAAATGCTATAATAAGGTAGAAGTAAGCAAACCTTTACGATTCTAAAAATTAACATTTTAACAACCTTGTTTTCCATTTGGTTAATATGGTTAACGAGGTGAGACATGAAATAAAATGGCTATTTATTTGCATAACGACTCTAAAGTTTTATGTTATTATACAAAATTAGGAAAAAACTTTAGGGGGACGATTTAATTTTAATATAGAATTATTATATTTTTTATTTATTTCAAATGTTAAAGCCTTTCTGCCAAAGTGAAGAAGAAGGCTGTAAAATTTCGCTTTGTCCTTATAGAGATCTTTTTTCCTTAAATAATTTCAAGTATCTTTACCTGCCCCTATATTGTTTTCATTGTAGTAAATAATGATGCTTAATGACTCCGAGCATGTTACATTATAGGAACCAGAAGGTTTTTATGACTGTTGATTAATACAGCTATATGCGGTCTGTTCTTCCATCCGACAAACAAAGCTGCGTTCACTCGAGTGATTGATTACAAGCTATTGAATCTTGCTCATTCTAAGATTTGGAATTAGCCGGCCTAGTTTAAGTATACAAGAGATAATTATTGCTCTGTTTATTAATATAAATGATCGAAGAAGTCGTATACTTTTACTCGCTGGAGGTAATGCGATATAAAAGTATTGATAATTCTGACCTACTTAATTAAAAGTATTTTGCGTCTGTCCAGTGATCTTTATCACTTTTTAAAATTAATTACATATAATTAGCGATAGGTATAATGTAGAGGCCAATTTCATTTATCCGCATCCTTTCTTTGTACTATTCAATTGGTTGTGCAGGTTCTTAGAAATCGTCATTGAAAATGTATTTATACTTAAGTGACATCATCTTCCTTATCCTCCCCCTACGCTAGATGTTATGCCCCCACCAATCACAGGGACCACATTTTAAAGACCTTGAATGAGGCTCAACGATTGGTTAGTGCTGAATTTTCTTTCCTACTTTTTTTTATACTAGCTATCGATATATCTCATCTGCGTTGTAATCGATTTATAGTATTGTTTTGGGCCCTAAAATATTGAATAAATAAACAATAATGTTCTTAATTAAAGTCCGTTTCTTAAGCACAAAAATTGTATGAATGTATTGAATAATGTATTTTTATACAGCCTTAGTAGAGTGGAATATGTAAGAATATGACCCAAAGTGTCCTCCTTAACTCTAGTATGCCACCAGTCCAACTTTATATGTGTCCCTACTCCTTTGAGGAATCTTGACCTGAAGATTCAGGAATAAATCCTTCGACTAAGCTTGACCACTACGGATTGAGTCTAGTAAAATAATCGATGTATCGATACCAGCCAGTATCGTTTCTTCACTTGATCAGTCATCACACTACTGAACTGTTTCCCAAGTGGGTCGGCAGGGAGTTTGTCCCAGATCCGAGGGGTAGCAGTTGCATAACCCTGAGGAGGGGAGGACAGAGCTCGACGGTCCGTGGTGGTGTGACTTAATGCATTGCATAAGCTTGAGGACCCGGCGGGCAATACGATCACGGGTTAGTCTAACCACTATGAGCCTCTCGTCCAGCACCTCCTTTTTTCGATCGGTCGTGCTGGCGGCGGCCCTACTGCCATCGGTCCTGTGCGCCCTACACCCCAACTCCACACCGGAGTTTATCTTGCCCTGTCAGAGAAACGACCCGGACATAAATGACTGTATGCGAAGATCCTTCGATCACTTGCGGCCCTACCTTTATCAGGGTATTCCGGAGATCAAACTGGCGCCCCTGGAGCCCCTTATCATCCCTAAGATGACGATGGAAAATGGCCACGGGGCCATAAGGATCAAAGGGACGTTTTCCAACATCACCGTTCACGGAGCCACTAACTACACCATCCTCAACGTCAAAGGCGACGTCAACAAGTACAAAATGGACCTCAATCTGGGTATCCCTAGGATAGAAGTGACAGGTAACTACGAAGTAATCGGCCAAGTCCTTTTGTTTCCAGTCAGAAGCAGAGGAGAATTTTGGGCCATGTTTGTAAATATAACAGGGCTAGGAAGGATCAGTGGAAAAGAGGTTAAAAGGGACGGTGTTACTTTTATGAAGACCGAGCGACTTGGAGTGGATTTCAAACTTCAGAAAGCCCGTTTTAAGATAAAGGACCAGCTTAACATGAACAACGTCATAGGAGAGGCTATGAATAGGTTCATGAATGAAAACGCAAACGAAGTAATCGACGAAATGAAACCAGCCGCCTCTCAGGCAATCGCTAAGCATTTCAAGGGATTCCTTAATGCCGCCTTCCTCCAGGTTCCTCTCGGAGTTTGGCTAAAGACATAAACCTCGCAATCCTTTACCAAGACTGCGGTGATTATTTCCTCATATTTTAATTTAGGTGACCTGAAAAATGTTGCTTAGACTATAATACATGCGGTTATGAAGTTCTCATAAGTCCTCGTCTATCTGGACAAGGAAATCTTTACAACCGCTGATTTGACTAATTGCTTTAAGTTGGTACCTTATTTTGAAAATGGGCTGACTCCCGGTCCTCTTCGGATCCAGAAATTTAATAATTCTGTATTTATCATCGTTTCCTTCCTATCTTATATTCATTAACATCATTCGTCTCTCTTCTAATTGTAAGTGTTAACATTATATTAATATTTTATTCGACCAATTTGTAACCTATTACTAATTCTACATAATCGTTTATCTATCATAAAACATTCTCACGTTTCTCATATCAGTATATTTTAAACATTTTATAATGTTGCAATTTAGACAATATTTAGAACATGCTTTGTTAGTTAGAACTCTTCCCTTCTCTAACATCCATTCATTTGTCAATCAATGCTCTTTAACAATGGAATAATATAAAACCAGTTCACAGATGCTTTAATACGTACTTAAAATTTTAATTTTTTTTACCACGACCGGAACTTCAGCTTTTTGCCAAGTTGCATTGCAAGTTGGATTGCATTTTTATTAATCGCACAATTTAATTTGTTGCGTGTTTTTATTTTGTACATAAATAGTTTTCAAAACAGTGATTTTTTTTTTGATTTTTTTATTTATTATTATCTTGATTCAAGTCTGACTATACTGTAAGTATTAAATAAAATAAACGTTCGTTTTCCTTCTTTTTTTTTATCAAACAGAGAAATAAATTACATTAATTATTTTTCCCCTCCTTGTAATTGGCTTAATTTCACAAATTACCGCATCTTATCTCGGATTTTAACTGAACAATTTTGTTAGTTAATTACTTTTTCTATAAAATCGCACGCTATTTCCTATTTTATGAAATAGGAATGACTTTTGAAAAATGACTTTTGTTGTAACGCTACGTGAACTCTAAGCTTTTTTAAAATCACAATAAATTACGCACTTTTATCTTTCATTCGTCTATTATTATTAAGGATAGAAAGATGTATTTGAACTATCAGGTCTCTAACTCTAATACAATACTTTTGTACTTTTTCATTTACCTTTATCCGTAGATTTATTTCTGAAAAAGTAGGTATATGTATTAAATTAAATTCACATATTGTACTTAACTAAAAGTTATATTACGTTACATAATTTTCTTGCTTTTTATCTTTTATAGAATGAAGAACGCATATGCATTCTCTTGTTATTTCTTCGTGCTTTATTTATATTTGGACAACCATATTGCTTTTTCCTTAATCTTTATAAAACATAAAACATCTCTACGTATATCCTCTTATACAGTCAATAAACATTTATTATAGATTTTTGAAAATAAAATAAAATAGATAGAAATAAAAATAAAAAAAACTCTGGATAGTGGCCATGTCCTGCCAATTATGGTTGGTAATGTGATTTTCATGATCCTGAGTATGAAATTAGTTAGTCGACCAAAAAATCCAGTTGATGTGAGTTTGTTGCTTGATAAGTNTTTGGGCTTTTTTGAAAAAAACAAACTTTTTACTAAATAATAAACTTTTACTAAATAATATTATTTATTTTATTAATTCCAATTTCATCAGGTAAAAATTAAAAATATAATATGTACATTATATTTTTATTGCCTACCCTTGTTTGTCAAATTTAATTCACTGTCAATGATTACTTGTCTAAACCAGTCCATACTTAGTTGAGTCGAATATCTTTTATCTGAAAATCATTTTTAATTTATTATCTACCCCTCAAAACTAAACCGGTTTTGCTTTGAAATATTTGTTATTGTAATTTGACATTTAACTGGTCAAGTTTATAGTTTGATTAAATTAAATTTTAGTAAATTACACTGAATCTGGCCGGTATAAGCATTTTTGTAATTGCTTGTAACTTTTTCTATAAAACATTCAACCATCTGGCATATATATATTTGTTAAAGAGTGACATTTTAGTTTAGTGTATAGAGGAAACTGTTAAGTCGACTTGTTCTCTTAGGATTATTACATAATTATTTGCTGGGGTGAGCAGAGCAAGGAGTAAATGATTGGTAAAGAGAAGATAAGGTGGCCTGAGTATCACCCCACCCTGGTCCCGAGTCCTGTCTCCTTGTGACCGTGACCCATACTTTACTGACCCCATTCGCGACCCCCTGCAGTAGTACCAACTTCACTGTAATACTTTCAAACCGATCAACATCAACTTGATATTTACACTGCTTATATATATAAAAAAACTAAATGTTTTGAAATAAATTCTGCTTTGAATTTAAATAACAATGTCGTGCTTTGTTTGATTCTTTTACAAAGATTACAAAAATAACAATATTGTGAAGTAAACACCCTTACCCAATTATTTTTCGATTTAGTCACTTAAAAATACCAAAGCATTATGATCTCCTTTGTATAAAATTGTTGTTTCTTTAATTCCATTTCCAGTATCTCTCAAAATTGAATTGCTACAGCAAGAGCTACAGTATCCTACCTAAATATTTTTTATAATACAATGAGCTTGTATCGGCATTTGTACTACAGGTTCTATATTAAATATATATTGCCAATGACAGGTTTGGTTAATTTTAGCTGTTTAGAAGTATCCCTTTATCATTAAACTGATGATTATTAAAGTAGTCGAAAACTGTCTGTAAATAATTAAATATTTTAATATATATGATTTTTTTTTTCTTTATAATGGACTGGTCAATTTTGTTCTTTAAATTTTATTCACTTAAAATCTTATCACTTATTCACATAAAACTAAAATTATTATTTTAAACACTTCTCACTCACCTTCTACATATACTTCTCAAAGGGCCACCCTAGATCCTAAAGGTTAAACAATTAACACTAAAACACATTATTATTTCATATGAGAATGAGTCTTCCATTGAGAAAGGAGATGCTATATGCTCCACTAATAGATATAATATAGTAAATATTAAAGTTCAATCAAATGACCGGGATCACATGATATTATGAAACCAAATAATTATAAATTTACTCTAAAAAAATATAACTTAATATAATTTTGAATTGATTGCATGGATTGTGGTTACGTACAAATTTTTTGTAAATATTTATTGGTGTCCTAAAAGACGCACACTAACAAATAATATGAAACAAATATTCATTTATCTTTAGCTATTCCAACTATAGTTAAACTCCAACTTGCTATGAAAAAGAAAACATAAAAAACGATAGAAATGTGATTAAATAACTAATGTTCTTAATGACTTTGTTCCATTCGAAACAGATTTTATTTTTTTTTTAATTTAACCCAGTTGATGCGTGCTTAAATATGAAGAAATCTATCATACATTATGTTAATTTTTTATATAAAAAAAGTCTAACCTTGACTTTCTGATCTAGGATACCAAAGCATTGAGGTTTCATTACGTAATAGAGAAATTGATGAAGAAAAAAAGAAATAACTAAAGGAGAAACCATCAAGTTCAATGGCCAATAGCCCGTTCATTCACTGCCCGCAATATGTAACCATTTTTTGTTACCCTAAGTTCAAAAACCTGCTAATGCACATTTGAAAAAAAAAAAAAAAAAAAAAGACTCAATACCAAAATATTTACATTCTTTTAGTCTCCTATATAATCTATTTTTGCTATATCTTTTCGATTATACAAAATTATTATTAATACATATTAATAATTGATACATATTATTATATTATAATTTAATTTACCCAAAATTAATCTGACCTTAGTATAGTCTTATATGATGTTTATTTTTTTTTTTAAATCCTTTATATTAACTTCACTTTTGTGCCTGGGTGCCTGGGGGAGTGCCTGGGTGCCTGGCGTCAACATTTTTGGAAGGCTAGTTAACCCTCTTCTACTTATCCGATCGAGCTGAAACTTGGCACATAGACTCTCTACCAATACAACAACATTTTAACAAATTAATTAATTAATTAAATTTAATTAATTAATTAATTAATTAATTTTTCAATTTAATTAATTCTTTTTTTATAAAATGAATGGATTAAATAAATTTTAAAAAATAAAATAAAAAAATAATTAATTAATTAATTAATTGGTTGGTATATAAAATCTTTGGAGGGCTAGTTAACCCACTTCCAGTCATCCAATCGAGCTCAAACTTTGCACATAGACTCTACCAATATAAAAACATTTTAACAAATTAATTAATTAATTAATTTCATTAATTAATTAAATTTAAAAAAATTATCTTTTTCAAAATGAATGGGATAATTAAATTTAAAAAAGTAATACAATAAATAAAAATTCAATTAATTATCCAATCTTGCTGAATCTTGGCATTTCGACTCTCTACCGATACAAAATCATTGTAACAAATATAATAATTAATTAAATGTTACTAATTAATTAATTTTAAATTATTTATTTAAAATTGAAATGAATGAATACCAATATTTCCCTTCAGAACTAAAATGCAAAAATATAAAGGATTTATAATAAAAACTTGGTTTTTATGGGCTGGTATTATTATTTAATTAAATTTGATACTTGAATTGCAATCTATCATAATATCTCAATAATATCACACTTGTATTAGAGTAGATAAGAGTTTGATTTAAATTTTAAACACATTTCTATTAAATTAATTTATTCTAATCTTTGAAGAAATTATATAAAGTTACAGTTTACTTGAAAGGAGTTACTTGTTTTACTTGATCCTGGTCGGATTTTGAATAACATTAAATCAATGGAATTTTTTTCTTAATTAAATTTAATTAATGGGTGTTTTAGATAAGATTTTTTGTTGAATACATATTGCTTATTAACACCCGAAATATGTTTAGGATATGTGAAATATTGGTTTGTTTGTATGCCTTTTAATATTTGCATTTATTAAGAATAACAGTCAACCAAATTAAAAATTTAAATAAAGAAAAAAGAATTCAAATGTAATTAGAGGAAAATCTAAAAAAAAAAAAAATTAATTAACAGAAATATTACTATAAAACGTTAAACATTCTTAATGATTTTACTTTTCGATTAAGTAACAATTATTTTCATGTATAGACTTGAGTTTTGACATAATTATTCGCTTGTAAGGGAAAACGAGTCCTCGTCGTCTACTTTTATTCGACGTCGTATATATTTATATAAACATATATTTTTCCTTTGACATCTTTGTGAATAAATAATACTAAAAAAAACCCTCAGTGTCTCATTGAAGTAACTATATTGTAAATAAAAAGAGAAATCTGTTTCATATTATAGCCTTCTAGTTTTTTATCTGGCGTTTATTGCTTGTTTTCGTAATTTTATTACGTATAGTCTTTCTTTTTAAATAAAAACTTTATATTTCAGTAAATTGCCTAAAGTTATAGAAATAATAAAATATTTTAAACACATTTAAACATTAACTAGACATTCTATTAATTAAATAACATTAAAACAAACAATAAAATAAAAATATTACGCGTTTTAGTATATGCCCCATTGTGAACATAAAATTGAATAAGCGGAACATTTATTTTAAAAGCACCAAGTCAAATATTATTGAAATAGGCTAAATAATAATGTAACATTTTTTAATGTTTTATCCGTGGTCAATTGTGGTATTGACACAAAAGATTAAAATAATGATAAAATAAATAAGATATGGCTTTCCAAGATTAATTAATTCCAACTGTACTTACTTAATTAAACATAAAAATGTCAGGCATATCTCCTTTTTTAGGATTGTTCAACAGATATTTAGTTCCAATTTATGATTAATTAATGTCGCAGAAGGGTGATTTCAATAATTTATTAAAATTATCGCACAGAGTTACTTAAAAAAAAAAAAAAAAATTAAAAAAAAAAAACAACACCAACAAAGATAGTACTTATGTAATGGAAAATATTATTTAAGAATTATTTACATATGATACAAAAATTATAAAAATGTATTATAAAATAAATATACTTTCTTATCATAATCGGGTTTGTAAGTAAAATTACCAAAGTGCAGTGCAGCCAAAAAACATTTTTAATATTATTTTAACCGCAGATGAACCCAATAAATGAGAATTATTAATAAAACAACCCCCCCCCCCCCAAAAAAAATTGGTTTATAAAAATAGAAAAACCATTATTTTAATAAGTTTTGTTTGATCTTAAAATATAATGACAGTAAATCTTCAAATTGAAAATTACATTTTTGAAGTATAGGATTTTGAATACATTTTAAGTATAAATGTATTTTTGAAAAGGAAAGAATA
>KZ652496.1:1927-53807 GCA_001010745.2 Gerris buenoi | reverse complement strand
ATTTTATAATGTATAATTTCCCTAAAAATGTCATATCCTTAAAAGTAATTTCGACCAGTACTGCTCCAATTGGCTTTATCCTTTCCCCAGTATATGTTTGCAACTCCACCGATGTTTTCATTATTTTATGTTTTAAGTTTAATTTATTATATTCTTGCAGTGACATCGTGCTAAGGGCCGCACCCGTGTCTAATTCCATTTTTGTTTGCCTACCTTCAATGTTTACCTGCAACATAAATTTATCAGAAGTGTTACCTGTGATGCGTTTTATTTCGTAAAGATTTTCGTCACTCTCTTCTTCTTCATTTTGATGCATTGTTGCTGCCCCTTTCATATTTTTCCGACAACACGCAACCTGAATATGACCTCTTCTAGCGCAAAAATTGCAGGTGCTTCTACGGTGTTGACATTCGTTTGCTCTATGAAATCTACTTGTACATCTAAAGCATTTACCTTTTAACTTTTCAAATTGCTGCTGTAATGCATCTTGTCTGCTTGACCCTGGTGTTGCTTCTTCCTTTGTGCCTTGTTTGTTTGCCGTTCTTACTTCCTTTCCTGTTTTTGCATTTCTTATTTGAAAAGTACTTGTGTTTGTTGTTGGCTTCGTGCCAATTTCATAATTTTCTTTTTTTGCTAATTCCATCGCATTTGCTGTTTTTATGAGACTTGCAAAAGACAAATCCTCTTTTTCTAATAATAGTTTTCCCCTTATTTCTGCATCTCGTATACCTCTTATAAACTGCATTTTTAACAATAGTTCCGCCACTGATTTTTTACATACACATTTAAATTGACAATGCGACGTGAGTTTTCTCAGTTCTGCCGCATATTCAATAACAGGCTCCTCTAACTTCTGTAATCTCGAAATAAATTTGTGTTGCCTCGCCCATACACTTTGGTGAGGTTCAAGGTATTCTTTTAATAATTCTATAATTTCCTCGTATGACTTTTCTTTCGGATCTTCTGGTGCGCAACTGTCATACAGTTTTTGGTGGGTTCTCGGTGTGAGTGCATGCAATAATGTTAAAGCCTTGGTTTTAGGGTCCCAATTATTTTTTAATTGCATAAATACTTCTAACCTGTTTATGAAATTTGTTAGGGTTTCGTCTTCCTGAATAGGTAGAAAAGCAATATTTGCTGTTGGTGTTGTTTGGTTACCCCTGTGATTGCCCTCTTTATCAGTTCTCTCTTCTTCTTTAAGTGTAAGCTTTTCCTGCTGTTCTTTTGCAGTATAATATATATCTTCAATTTCCTGTCGCATATTTTGTTCATTTAGTGGTACTTGATCTTCATCAAACAAGGCTTCAATATTATCTTGTAGATCTAAAAATTTATTCCATAATTGGTCTAAATTATCACCTCTTATTTTAATCACTCCTAACTGTGGATTGTCAGACAGCTCCAAATAATTTTTTATTCTCGTCATTTGTCCTTTTATACTTGATCGTATTTTTTTAAAATTCTTGTAAATATTTTCAACCTCCGGTTGGTCATTGATTTGTGGGTTCTCATCTTCACTCGTCGCCATTGAAGTATCTTATACCATCAACTTAATAACGTATATTTGATTCATACTATAATAAAATAAATATATATCTTATGACATCTTTGACAACCTATTTGTCAATATACATCAGTCATCATTTTTATTTTTTACTTTTCCTCACTACCTATAGTAGGAAAAGTATTGTTTTCACCAATAAAATTGTTTTCGAGATTTCAATGGAATTATCCGTTTTGGGTGTTTTTAAAACCTCCTGAGTGGTGTTCAGCATGACGTCTGTATGTATGTGTGTACGTGTGTGTGTTATCATCGTAGCGCCCAAGGTATTTAACCTAGAGAGGTATATAACCTGGCGGAAAATCACCTTTTTCTGCCATCTTGAACCCAGTTTACTTAGTCAGCAAAAATTTTAATAAATCATATTAAATCGAAAAAGGTCCTGATCGAGTTGAAATTTGGCACAAATGTACCTCTCTGTATGACAAACAAGCCCACCAAATTTAATTTTGATATTGGCCGCCATTTGAAGTTATCAGTTTTTGAATTTTTAAACTTAGACGGTTAATAATACCGAAAGTATCGTTGGAACCGGACAAAATTAAGGAACAAATATAACAAAAATCCGATGAAATTCCAATATATTTAGTTTAATAGTTATAAGCGAATATAAGTATTTATTAATGCGATAATTTTGATGACGTCAAAGCTTGTTTACATCTGTCAACATATCGCCAAACTTCAAATAATTAAATGAAATTTAGGTATTAAAAATAAGGTTTTTTTTTTTTTTTTAAAGAATGATAACAAAGCAGTTAGTTCAGAACAGTCACCGGTATCCAAGTTCTGACCACGTCCAATGCTGCTTCCTCCTTCTGCGAAGCACCTGGAGAGGCCACTTTTGTGGCCTCTGAAGTGAGGAAAAGTTCCGAGGTACCCCGTACCCGATTTTTTTTTTTTTTTTTTTTTAATTTACTTATATCTTTTTTTATTGTGTTTGACCATACACTAATAAACATTTTCTCTCCATGTTATATATTTAATTTTGTTATATTGCAGTAACTGGGTTGTATAACGATTTGCGTTTAACCTTGTATAAAGACATTTGTGAAATTATTTAAAAAAGAAAAGCAATTATTTGCAGTATAATTCTAAACGCATATGAAACGTATTTCTTGGAGAAAAGTGAACTTTTAACAAAGAATCCCGTTTCTCTTCCTTTCCAAAGGATTTTGAATTAGTGAAACTACTTTTTAAACTTAACTCGGATGAAGAATGATTGTCAAGGCCAGTCCTTGTTCTGAGACAATTATGTTCATTAGCTTTGTTCATTCTTTAGTGTTTATGCTGGCAAGACGCTACATTGTTAGACCATATAGTTGCTAGGTCACGTACTCTTTTATTGTTTAAACTAAGCCTGTCACCTTGAAATTCAGTGACCACGAAGATAATCCTTTTTGTCCTTTGTGAAATTGGGTCTACTAATTATGGATTTTGTTGTCCTATTCAACGTTTTATTAGTATTACTTTTTGTTTCTTGAAACTAATTTGTTTTAGCATTCAGTATATTTCTGTTTCTTTTAAACTCTGTACTTTCTTTTCTAATTAAGGTTTTAGATTTTCATTCGATTTAAAATATTTTAACAATTCTTAAAGAATAGTGTACTGCGTTTTTACAAAAATAGTCCAAACATTATTCTAACTATAGATGTACAAATATACGGTAAAATACCTGACTATTATGTTATACCTGATGGACAATTTGTTTAATTGACTGATTTATTAATATAATGACATAAAGAATAAACTATATTAACAGTTACTGAAATGCAACTTAAAGAATCGCGAAAAGAACCTGCTCTAAACCATTCTACATAAAAAATAAATAAAAGGATCCATTATATGTACTTAAATCAATTAATTTAATCCCGTTCAATATATATACTATATATAATATGTGTGTATTGAGTTTAAATTAATAATATACTCAATTGCAGTATACCCACAAATTTAAAAATGATTATAATTTGTTTATTTTAAAATAATATTGTTATAAGGTACTAAAAAATTTTAGTGCATAAAAATTGTAATAAGTGATTAATTAGTACATTTTTTCCAGTTTGTATTTTCACTCATACCATATTATTATCTTTTGGATATCGTATGCGTTTTGACTAGTTTTTTACGAGACTATATTGTTTTAATACAAGGATACAAATAACTATGCCCAATAATAAATATTCGCCCAATTGTATTTGAATAGTTCTTAAGTGTATTGATTCATTACTAGTAACATTATACATTCAACATCTGTAAGTAATTACAGATAATAAACAATATCCTATAGCAAATATACATTAACCATTACTAAGTATACATTGCACGATTTTCTTCTCTCCGTTCAGCTACAAATTATGAATTTTATCGTATTATCTTCTGCAATCGGTTATTTACATGATTAAGCATAAAATATAACAATTCCATTTTTTCTCTATTATTTAGGTAGAACATAGAGACGTACACTTTGGATCTTGCAGATAAGTTGCAGAATTAACAATTCAATTTCTATCTATGGCAATACTTTGCAATTTCCTACTTTCACAATCCAATTTATGCATAGTATATTATATTATTTAACTATATAATCGACTGAATCAAATTCCAAAGAAGTGCACGAAGTGCACTGTTGATGTTATGAATGCATATGGTTGTACAAAGAAGCATTGAATGCAAGAATAATGTACAAGGGAATTCCAATAATGCATATTATTAAAATTTTAAAGTAACAAAAAGTTTGTCAAGTACTTTAAAATAGTTTATTATTATCAATGTTTTAAAGTAATATAATATTTTATCGCCAGCCTATTTTATTTATACTTTCATTTTAAATTATCTTAGGACATTTTTATTAAAATAAATCTAAATCACTATTCTTCATACTTACTAAAATTATTTAAATTTAATTGGAAATTAATATTATAAAATCTATTTTACCTTTAAAAGTTGAAAATTGGTCCTCGAGCTACATTACAATGTTAAAATTTTAAAATATCAAAATGACTAAATTACTCAAATAATCTAGACGACATGCCTCTAACAATAAAAAGTCAATAGATATTGACAGAAAGCTTGCAAAAATTTTTATTTTAGCTTGGCTTATTGTATGAAGTAATTCTGATTTGAATAGCTTAGGGTAAAATACATATATATTGTAATATGTTGCTTAAGTATATCTTAAATATGTATTTATTATCTTATTGAGGCACGTCTTTGGAATGTTACTCCCCTGTGTTCTTTTAGAATATAAATGTCATTAACTAAATAACTATTAAGATAAAGGGATGTTTAGTCCAATGTACTTTAGGACAAAGGAATATCACTCTTCTGTTTTTATAAGGCGAGTAACAGTCTAAAGAAGAACATTCCCTAAACCTTCTTTAGATTGTTACTTCCCTCTGTATTTTTTATAAGGGGAGTAACATTCTAAAGAAGTGCCCTTATTAATTTCTTTTAAAGAATATTTGCAATATTAACTAAAAAGCAATCTGCACTTTTTAACTGTGGTAATTATTTAAGCCTTTCTTGCTATGTATTTAATTTCACTTATTATATTAACCTTATCATTATTTATTTTTTTTTATTTTATCTATCTTCATTTTAATCTATTAATTTGTTTTTCTAAGAAATTAAAACACCCTATTTTAAAAATTTTTAAAAATATTCACATTCAATCTGTATTATTTTTCACAATATTATAGTTGAAATTAAAAAAAAAAAAAAAACTAATTAAATCTCCTTAAAATATTATAAGATATAAATATCCGATTGTNGTTATTGGTGTTATGTACACTTTTATCATATTTTAATATAAAGGGGGGGGGGTCAAATGGAGAAAACTTGTTTTTCTGCTATTTTTGACCAAACATTGTATACAAATTTGACCCCTAAATGAACTCTAAAAATTCTGGCCAAAGAACTCATTCTTTCTTTTGATATTATTGACATTTACATAATTTGTTTGAACTTTTTTATACATAAAATATGAAACATTGAACTTACATGACCTAAAGATGCATGTGTTTACAAATTGACAAAACTCAACTTATTCAAGGCACTAGTGGTAGGGAATCTTGAGTAAAAAAAATAAGCTTAAATATTTTATTTATAAAATAGTTAAAGTTGTTTCTAAAATAGTAATTCTTTCTGATGTGTTCTTTTATTTTATAAATAAATTTAGTGAATTCGTAATAATTCGTTTAGATTTTCATTTTAATATCTTTCAATATTTTATTTTCAAAATTCGGTCTTTCTTTTTTTTATATTTATTTAGTTATAAATCATAGGACCTAGTGATTTATAATATATTATGAAATAAGGTTTAAAAACTTGAATTTTTTTCTTTGTATAATATATGTACATGTATTATAAGGAGTAAACAATATATATAATTTTTTATGTATACATCTCGTGTATGAACTAGTGTGTGAAAGTACAGACCTATATTAAACATAATTTACCTCTAGTAAAGGTATATGAAAAATCATTATATTCAGTAATTTATACAATGAATTTTACATAAAATGTATCTAATACAAATAAGAAACGAGCATGTATTTCTGATCAAAACGTTAGCCGGGTCGAATTTTTTGACGGCTTATTTAAATTATTCATTGTTCCCTTTACAAGTTTACTTAAAAATATTACTTTTTCCTGCCACTTTTTTATTATGACAAATTAATTATGAATCTGTAAAAAAATTATGTTAATTTCTTAATTTTGTACCATGGCTAATTTTTATTTTTAAATTATATTAAAAATAAAATTAGTTAGCGCACATGATATTTGGCATTGCATTATGGTCTGTTAGTTTCTTATATATTTTAAGTTATATTAATTAATTAAATTTATAATACTCTTTAATATCTTATGTACTATGTATGTTTATATGTCATTTAGATTTTTAGCTAAAGCCCCAATCTACCTGTGATTTGTATACTTATTAATAATAATTTTTAGATTATGTTAAACATATAATGTGTTTTCTTTATTGATTTATTTATAATCCTAAATACAATTGTTATTTTTTAAGTCTCAACAAAACTTGTTGTACATTGATAATATTGTAGAACAGGGACCAACTATAATCAGAATAATTAAGGCCCCTTTGGTTTTTATTAGTCTCTAAATCATGATCATTATTTGGAAGATTGTAATATCTCTTAACAAACTTTTTTGTGGTGAAATCGGATTAACCGCAAGCTGGCATCATCACTCATCACCATCAGGTTCTGTCGAAAACGATTTGGCACTTGCCAAATTATTTTACTTTCATTTAAGTAATAATTTTTGCTTACGAGCTTACCGAAGATAACGGGACCTATGTGAGTGTTTTGAAGAACGAAAATATTTTATGTCTTCGATTTCAAGACAGAAGGGAACATTTTTGGTTCTGTGTGTCTGTCGCTCAATTTTTGCGAACCAACAATCTTATGAACTACCCGTCCGAGTAATAGGGATAGAAGGCCATAATTAGCCTATTTTTAGTCCCATATAAGTTTTAACATACATAACACTTGCGCGCGTACATTTACTTACACCTATATCTTCAAAATTACTTATTTGATTTTTATGAAATTTGGATAGTTCGTCGAAAGTAGCCCGCAGATAGCCCCATATTAACTTCAAACGTCAGTGCTCTTTAAATTTTGCTAAATTTATATTTTAATTCGTATAAAAAATCAAAACAATCTTGACAGTTTTAAAAAAGGGGGGAAATTAAATAAATTATATAATATTAGGTTTTAAAAGCATAACATCATTAAATTTTACGAAATAGGGTGCGAGAAAGCTTGGAGGGTATTCTATCCCTCCAAGAACTAGGGGGGGGGGGGTATCTTCCCTGGAAAATTTCGCAAAATTAGATGCCAAATTGTGAGTTTTGGGGAGTTTTAGGGGTTTTTTAATTTATTTATTTGTTGTTGATATTTTTTAACTGTGATGAATATACTATACCTCTATGTATATCATTCCCCTTACTGAAGTCACTGTAATATATTTTGCTTCCGAGCTTACCGAAGGTACCGGGGGCTATGTGATCATTTCGAAGAACCAAAAATGTTATGTCTCAGAATTCAAAAATACCAAGACGTACAGTCCCCGTTTTAGACATCAGGGATTACTTTTGCTCTCGTGTCTGTCTTCAATTTTTGCTAAACCATCACGTTCGATTTCAATAAAATTTGGATGGTAGGTAATTAAGCACATGGTTGGTCCTATTTAAGTTACAACATAATAAATTTTATTATTTTTTAAAATTTTAACAAATTGAATAGTTATTCATAAAAAGGTAATGGTATAAATATAACTATAATATATTTCATCGCATAGCAGATAATGACAATTTACATGCACTCTGTTAGTGAGGAGGCAATGGCAACCGAGAATCTATTTTTATTGGGGAGATTAAAATAACCTGGAAGTGACCTAAAGATGCATGTGTTTACAAATTTACAAAACTCAACTTATTCAAGGCACTAGTGATAGGGAATCTTGAGTAAATATGTATACATTATCAATATTAATAAAAAAGTCCAGTCATGCACCATGACGTAATGAGCGAATTTTCAAAGAAATCTGCGTTATTGGCTTTGATAATATAGGAAAATTTTGGATTGGAATTTGCATGGGTGAAAAAAAAAAAAATTGGTACCCAGGGGTACGGGGCAAATGTATTTACCCTTCAAGATGCACATCGTTGGAAAGCTCTTTAAGAGTACAGTTATTGTTGTTATGTACACTTTTATCATATTTTAATATAAAGGGGGGGGGGGCAAATGGAGAAAACTTGTTTTTCTGCTATTTTTGACCAAACATTGTATACAAATTTGACCCCTAAATGAACTCTAAAAATTCTGGCCAAAGAACTCATTCTTTCTTTTGATATTATTGACATTTACATAATTTGTTTGAAATTTTTTTATACATAAAATATGAAACATTGAACATACATATATACAATATACATATATATACATACATACATAAAAAAAAGTGTTAAAATTTAGGAATATATCTATTCAGAATGTTTCACAAATTCGCATTACAAAATTTTTGAAGCCATTACAATACCTTAATAGTATCTACAAAACCCTAAAAAGGGGGATATTTAAATAAATATAACATTTATTATAGTTTGTGAAAGCATACAATTATTAAATTATACGATAAGGATAAGACGCTAGGGCCAGGAAGCTAAGCTATATGTGCCGCACTAAAGAGCAGACTATTTTTTAACTTATTCGGCAGGCGCTGATGATTGTACCTCAATCGTGAGTCGTGAGTATACTAAAAGTGCAATAACTTGTAAATTTTAAAATAATAAATTATCGTGAATCAATAATTTGTATTATAGGTTCACTATTAACTAATATCAATGTTTAATTTTAATAGCATTATACATACACTGAATTATAACTACACTGATTACTATACTTTGTATAGTAATCAATATTATCAGATATATGAACGATATATATTGCTTCGATTCTTTTATTTTACTAGTTATTTACGGTTAGATTTTTTTTTTTTATAAGAATATGTAAAATTGTTATTCATTAATGCATTTAATAAAAAAAATAGATCCCCCCCCCCCCAAATAAAGAACCACTCTTAGTGGTGGCTCATTTAAATGCAAATTTTACCATTTAATCATTTTCCCGGAAAAATCCAGTGTCCAAGAATCTCTTTTATTCTGTTAGTGAGATACAAATTCATGTAATTGCTTTGGATATTCATTTCGCTTGGAACATCATTCTAAATTTTACACTATGCTGTATAAATATTCCCTATTATTATTAGGGAATATTTTAAAACACGGCAATACCTTTTTGAAGAGATTACTTAAATGAATCTGAGTTTCCGCGTTGACTATAGAGTTTAACAAGCCAGATTTTATGTTAACACCTCATAAACATTTTTATTTTTGAATATATTTCAGTAAAAAAAAAAACATTTCCTGATAATTATAAAAGAACTAAATTCATAAATTATTCAAATGAATTTTAATTCAAGCTATGTCTATAATTATTGACGGCATCGGAATTACTATAGTCCTAAATTATTTTTTCCTCCAATTTAAAATGTATATATACATTTATTACTTCAAAAACAATCTTCTAATCAATCATTAAGAACCTGTAATGAATTTTTATGATTATTAACAAACAAATACGCATTGAGAATCAATAGTAATACTACAGGATGCATACTGAACTACCCAGTGTTGTTATTATTATTTAATTATCTTATTAATTAATTATGTTATCGATTATTTAATAACTAGCCGTTATGCCCGTGATAACTGGCAGAATAAAATATGATCAAAAAATAAATAGATATTATACTGGCCGAAAGTTTCAATCTGGTTTGGTAGCTCGTTGGTAGCGATCACGCTTCATACGCTGGAGGTCACTAGTTCAATCCCAGCTTATGGCTCACCAATTTTTAATGTTATATATCATTTAGAGGTGAGTCGTCGCCGTCGCAGTCGCCGTTGCCGTCGGGACTGTACTCGATTATATATAAAAGATTCTAATTTTGTGTCCAAAATAAGGTCGTTATTTTTTTTTCCAAGTAGGAAAAATATAGAGAAGTTAAACATTTAATATGCTTATGCGTAATGCGCAAAAATGTGCAAAGCTAAAAAATGAATTTTTTTTTTTTAATTTTCGAGATCGGTATCAAATGAACGTTGCTGAATAGTAGATTACAAATATATATGACTACTGTGCTTTTTACCGCCAATATTGCGTTTTTAGCGCCAAAATTTCACCAAAAAAAATTCGTTCTGATACAGTCGACAGAGCTATTGTTGCGCAGACTGCTGTCGATAGACAGTTTATAAAAAAAAACTTTTTTTGGGACCTAAAAAGTAAAAATCGTCAAAATCAAATTCACTCGCCATCACTAAACTTTTTACTTTCTCATAAAAAGAGAAAGTATTGTGATGGCGCGAAAATTCAATTTTGAGATTTTGATGGATTTACTCGCTTTGAGGTCCCCTGAGTCCAAAAGAGTGGTTTTTAAAAAATGTCTGTCCGTCGTCTGTCATAAGTTTATCTATCTGTCGTCTGTCTATGCAGATGCCTGGAGCCTAAACTACTGGACCGATTTTGACGAAATTTGGCATACATCTTCAGAAAAATCATACCCCGAGGCGAAATTGAGAAATGAATTTTAGCTTCAAATTTGGGGGCACTACTCCCCAAAAACTCTGAAAAAAGTGAAAAAAAAAAAAATTATTTCTCGATAACGGTTCCAACGATTTTGATTAAAAAAATCTAAAATATTGCCCATTTAAATACGAATCTAATGATTTAAGCTGTTTTCCCAGGGAAAATCTAGTTCCGGAGAAAATAGCTTAAAACGCGGACGGAAAGAGCCCGGGTTCATTCCCCACCCGGGAGAAGTTATTTTTATGGTATATTTTGATGAAATGCTCTGAAATAATTGAATGTACATACGAAAACTAATAAATGGGAAACACTGGGCTAAGGAATTATTAACTCGTATATGAGAAAGTTTGTCTGAGTTGTCACAGACCGTTTTTTTTTCTACATGCACTACGCATATTATGTGAAAGTAAAAAAAATATAAAATACTTACCTACTTATTTTTTGAACGCTGTTTTTCAGAGAGTTTGATGTTAGTACGTTAATGTTTGAGGGACGTTTGTAACCTCAATATATTAATATTTTCTTTGGTCTTTGGTCATATTTAATATTGCTTCATTTCCAGTAAATATCAGCGTCGGAATTAAGATATAATTATTTATAAAATAATATTTTGAACTTTGATTAATATGTGCCTTAAACTTTTTTGGAAACCTCTTTGTTTAATTAATAGTTAATAAAATAACATTACATTGAGGTAACTTGCAATTAAAGTGTCTGTAATACTCCAATTACGAGAGAGGAGTTAGACGAACAAATCTAATTTCTTAATCTTTAATTCTAAGATTGAATCAGAGCTGTGTGCTAGAAATGAGAATATTATTTGAAGAATGTGTGGGTGGGTTAGTATGTTTTTTGGGTAGCAACTGAAGCAACTAATTGTATATTTTGTTGAGGTAACTGTACTGTCAGAGGTAAGATAGAGTCGAAAATTACTCGCTCCAGATACATTGTAAGGACTTGATAACAATCTGGACACCGAAACCTTTCTAACACTCCTATTAACATTAGGCTCTTGACATATAAAATAATACCTAGGCCCAAAGACTCAAAATAAAATAAAAAATATGTGTGAGACTCTCACGCATTAGAAGTAAAAATTAAGTTCCAGAAACAGAAACAGTTGATTTTATGTTCCCTCCTATCCTATAAATTAATATAATATAATTATATAAATATGTACGTATACATAAATAAGAGTTTATATCGTTCCTCAAAGCATGATAATTCAATTTTACTCGTTGCTTAGATGTTCAATGTTCATTGGTATGAGGATTTGTTATGGTTCCAAGATAAAGAAAACACTAGACTTGTTGTTGCTTGGGTTTAATTAATAATAAATTAAACTATAAACCTTATTTAAGTAATGCATATAATATAAATGGTTTATTAAATACGCAACACACTTATTATAAACAAAAGATTACAATGCCGCAGTCAGATAACTTCTCAAATAAACATAATTTCAATTAATAAAATATTTTCAAAACATTTTAGTGAATAATTAAGAAATAATTACAAAATAAAAAAACTTTTTATATACTACGTTTTTTAATTCAATTAATTTATTTTTTGTTTACTTGGTTTACTTATTCTTTTTTGCTGTTATTCAATGTTTACCTCTCAATAAAAAATCTTATATTTGAAATCTGTCAAAGAAGGTAAATATTTGGCAGGTCAAAGGATTGTAAATATTTGGGATATGACAAAACAAATAAAATAACTTGCGGATTTTTTCCGAACTAACTTTTCATACAGAAAATTTGCTGAAAACTAATTAAATTCTGCTGAAAAATGACTAAAAGCATTAAAATAATGCATTTTCATCGTGTTCTGAGCTGTTCTGAAAGTTTCAAATGTCTAGCTACTCGGGATGTTAGTTAAAATTCGATCGCAAGATTTGTACCGGACAAACAAACAAAAAACCAAGTTAATAAAAACGAAGTAAAAATACATGTGGTGTCCCGGGACGGGTGTCCCGCGTGGTAGGAACGAAGTTCCTTACATTTTTCATGAAATATAAATGATAAAATCACACTGCTAAGTACGTATACGTTGCTAACTACTTATACATGGCGGAGTTAGAAAAGAGACAAAATTAAAAGTAACTAACTGTTTGTACCTAGCGGAGTTAATGCAAAATTAAAAGAAAAGTGTTATTTGTATCATTAAAGCAAGCATCTTACAATAAATTCAGTACCTGTCTCAGCTCCTACTCTGATTATTCGATGATATGGGTGGCTAATAAGTGGTTTTATACTATAATGTTACTTTTGTGGTGAGGCATCATTCTTTATTCCTGATAAAGTTGCTCCACTATCGATCTAAAAAAAGGGCTCATGTTCATCCTAACCCTTCAATAAATTTTTCGCCTTCAAATATTCCCGCATTTTAACGCTAGAAATTCGTATAGTAAGAATATGTTGATAATATTGTCCTAGTTCTGTAAAATAAGGTCACCACGTACCACGTAATCTCACTTTTTTAGGGGTAAAAAAAGTTTTATGACACCAGTAATCAGGACTAGTGATCTTTCAAACAGCTGACTAGTTTTCATAAAACCTATGTCCAACAAGGTCCGCTTCTATGACAAAAATCTGTTGTTATTTACTTTGCAGTTGTCGATTATCTTAATATTCCGATAAAATACAAACTATTTTTTTTTGTAATCAAATTTAAATTTTTAAAAAGTTAAACTTGTTAGGTTATAAAGTTTGATGAGGGCTAAAATAATTTGAGACTGGAAGTGTGAACGATGAGGTAGATTGGTAGATGGTCCAGGTTTGGGACTTGTTCCACAGACACCAACCTCGGCCATGACCCTGAGCAACTTTCCCTTGGATACTGGATACAGTTCTCGTCTTTCTTGTTGTTAAGATTGTTAAAAGTGAAAGGACTTAATCAGCTGATAATATTTTATTCTGAAAAGGTTAATCTCTACCTTAATTATTTAAATTGTTTAGATACATACATATATATAATTTTTTTTTTTTTTTTTGTTCCAAATAATTGCTGTCGTGATAGAATTATACACAAATTATTTATAATTTTAATGGTGACGTTACTAATCTACAATAATAATATTGGAAAGAGGTAAAATTGTACGTTTATAGGATGTAATCTCCGGATCGTCTGATCTGATTCTGAAAATTCTTTCACTGATAGAATGCTACACTAAACCCAAGTGACATAGTCTACATATTTGTCATCTCCTTGGTAGAAATACTGTTATAGTTTCATTCCCCAAATACTTATTCCTTTTCCAGATGGAAGCCATTTATGTCCTTTTTTTTAAAGCCAAATTCCACCTAATCACCTATTAGTCACTACATCTCCTTAACTGTTAATTCTGGAAATACGAATTTTCCTACAAAGCTTGCTTAAATAATGTAGACTTTCGCATGAAATCATAGTTTTGATTCTATATTTTTAATAAAAAATGACGGCCGGAGTCATTAAATTTTTATTTTAATTTTATATCGCAACTATATGGTCATAACCTTGAAACTTGGAAAAAAAATTACTTCTGAACCCTTTAATCTAGGACACTGGAAACATTTTCTGTGAAAGTATTTTTAAACTGTTGATGAAATCTATCAATATAATAAAAGACAACGTAGGTAGGTGTGTTAGTGTGTATGTTCTTTCATTTTTTAACGTTAGAATAGCCCAACTTGATTTAGTAATTCCTTCATTGATTTATATGTTCAGTAAGCAAATTTTTTTTTTTATGATCCACCATTTTGATTCAAAATGGCGCATTTTTTAATTACTATTAAAAATTATAATATCTGTAGAATTGTAGAACCAATTGATCTAGGGACAAATAATTTGGAAATTAGTCACTTCTTATGACATTAGACACTTCTTATAAACATGTTCTATAAAGGGGTTTTGCAAGATAATTTTTGTGATTGTAATATCTTAAGAACCGCTTTAGTTCTTGAAATTTGAAAATTATTCACTTAATACATAAACTTACTGTTATTTAATGTTAATTAATTAAATTTTCCAATTCAACTTTTAAATTCAAAATGGTGGCTACAATTATTTTTAAAAGCTTAATCCCTACACTCTTCTTTTAAAATATTTTAAGTTTAAAGAATAGCTTAACTTTAAAGTATGTTTCCTTTAGACGTCCGACGTAGGTTTAGACGTCCGCTTGCAACTTTTATTCAAGATGGTTCATGGGGAATTTTTTAGGTGAATACATCAGAAATATTTAGAATAGAACCTTAAAATATATAAATTAGTCACCTATTATGCATCTTTATAAAAGGATTTTTGAAATCTGACCCTTAAGGGGTGTAATCAAAGGGGGGGGGGGGGGGGTGTATTCTATCTAGGAAGTTTAAAGTTTACAAGAGGCAATTCCTCAGAACATAAAATTGATATTTTTAGAAAAAACTTTTTAGAGGTAAAATGGGGAGAAGAGAGAGAGAGAGACTTTTGGGAGATAACGTTTTTTGGGGAGAGGGAGAAAAAGAGGCTATACGGGTTTGAAAATTTTCGGTGAAAAGGGAGTGGTTAAGCTTTACTTTAAAACCTCTTAAAAGCGTCTAGGAGATTCTTATGACGGAGTCTATTCCTATATATTAGAAATAAAGATATGGGAAAGAAATATAAGCAGTCCAAACAACTGGGACTATAATACAACACATACCAGATAATTATTATAGTATTCATATATACCAGGGGTACTCACTACGCGGCCCTCAGTACAATATTGTGTGGCCCTCAACCGTACATAAAACTTACGATATTTTCCCCATTATCTTACTTCGCTAGAAAATAAATTAAGTGCCTTAGAAATGACAATAAATTAATTGTTCAAAACTAATCCCGATCAAATTTGCTTGAACCTACTCAGATGAATCTATCAATCAATCCCGCCTAACACATGACATCCTTCAGCACCTGCTAAGAATAATAGCAGTGTCCAAAGAACCAGCGGACATTTATCATGGCCACCCTCAGGCTAGGCGCACGCTGGAGACAAAACAGTCTGCAGAGAACCCACTGCCCATAGACAGTCAGTAGACTGTTTTGTCTCCAGTGTGCGCCTAGCCTAAGAAAACATGTTTTTATTGTTTTTCATAACTATTGATTAAATGACATAGATTATTATATATTTTAAGTAATATTGCATAATGGCTGTTTACTAATCTATTTAATCTACTATGATTAGGAGCAAAACTTTTATTATATTACATTTACTATTTCAGTTTTTTTTTAATTATAAAAATACTTGTGCTCATAGTTTTGTCAACGAACTTACACCTTAGGTGTGCTTTATTTTATGACAAAGTGTTACACATAAGAGATGCATAAAAACGCTGTTTTCAAAGGTCATATTTTCAAAAATTTCCGGGGGAGGACCCCTGAACCCCCTTACAGAATGTGTCCCCCATCTCAGTAGTGTACAGCTGACGACGTCCATAGTTTTTAAAGATATTTTGGTTCGCAAAAATTAATGACAGACCGACGGACAGCCATGGAACCAAAAATGTCCCCTGATTGCAAGATCCAGCGGCCCTTAGAAATCCTCAGATTCTGAAATTTGGCTCTTTATGTAAGGGGTTCTCACCAGGAGGTGAGAACCCCTGATATATACCTATTATCATTTCATCCGTAAGTCATTTAGTTACAGTATTTATAATTTTAATATAATTTTCTCACAACAATATTTTCATTAAATACATATTTATGTTCCAATGTTCTGACTCAGTTATATACATTTACTTTTTTTATTGCATCCAACCTTACCGAAGGTATCGGAAGCATTGTGTTCACTTTTGTGGATGAAAAAAATGTATGTCTCCGACTTTAAAAATGCCAAGACAGAAATCCGATTCAGACATCTCTCTTTTTTTACTCTAATAGCTAATAGTTTCCGTGAAAAATTCCAGTAATAGATTCGACAAATTTAACTCAAGCTTGAAAAGTCGAAAATTTGAAATATATAAAGAACCGTATTCTACTCGATGATCTCTGATTTGTATAGAGTGTCGATAACTTTTTTTTACTAATTTTGTAAGTACCAAAATGGGATAGGAAAAATGCTATTTAATTAAAAATTAGCAATAATAGTGTTTTGGGTTAAATTTGAATGAAACTTTGTATTTATGCTTATTCGATGCGAGGAACAGACATAAAATATAATTTTTGTACTTTTAGGTCACGCGTTAATTGTATATCTTGCTCAAATATACAGAAATTTAAGTCTCTCGCTCAATCGACGTATCTCTGCGAACCAACGTATCTTAAAAACTACTAGTCCGACTTTAATTAAATTTAAATGGTAGGTCATAATTAGCCCACTGTTGGTCCCTTTTCAGTTTGAACCTTCTGAGCCCATTTTTTTAATTCCACATACGCAGAAACATACATTTATTTACACCTATATCTTCAAAAGTAGTCATTTGATTTAAATGAAATTTGGATGGCTTGTCGAAAGCTGCCCGGAGATACCCCCTGATTAATTTCAACCGTATGTGCTCTTTAAATTTTGATAAATTGATACTTTAATTCGTTAAAATCAAAACAATTATGATGTATTTGAAAACCAGGAGGAGAATTAAATAAATATGATAATAATATTATCATATATTATACCTAAATAAGGTAGTAAAAGCATAACATTTATAGTTTACTTTAATACGACCCGATGAGGCTATATGTGTCCCACTAATTGATAGATTATTTTTCTTGAAAATGTTAAATATTTTAGGACTTAAATTTAGTATTAATAAGTGTATATAAAGCTTTTTCCGAGTTTGTTGGACCATTTTCTCATTAGATGTATAATAAACACAAAATATATACGAAATGAATGGAAATATAATATATCTTGAATATAAAGCAATATCCTTTATGCAATTCTAACAGTCGTGTATTTCTTAATATTTTAGCCTTGAGTGTTTAGTTTAGTCTATACAGCAGTCAGATAAAAAGCCTCTGCATTACATTGCAAAACAAAATCTCTTTTTGTTGCAATTTTTTTAAAAAAGGATTGTAGCTTCATTTAAGGAAAGTAATAATTTTAATTAATATGTTCCTATGTAAGATTTTAGCTTTATATAAAAGCTATTCAAGCCAATCAAAAATATTGAATCAAAGTATACAATTAAATTGAATACTTATTACAATCTCTTGTTAATAATGAACATAACTTTACAACTACTAATTTAGTGGTGATTGCAGGAAAGTGCTAAGAATTTTAAGCCTATGTTTTTCGTCAAGGTTCTAAATTTAACCTACTGTTATTCGTAGGAGCCTTAAATGTTGTATATTAATATAATATTTTGCTAATGATATTCATATTAACTTGATAACTCAATTTGTGAGAGACACCAAGGGATGTGCCACGCAAGCGTGACACATAGGAACTGTTCCAACAACAGACATTACGTCATTAAGATGTTGGCTCGGCTTACGCCATAGTCATGCATCGTTTCGTCGCGTCCGACTCATCAGGGGCCCGACGATGCCCACCCAACTCTGTACCTAAACCAAATCAAGGAGATCAGTTATAGGACTTATCAGAGACGAGCGTGCTCTCATACCGCCATATTTGCTTGGCTGGCAAAACACAAAAGCAATGAAAAATGTCGTCAAGCTATTCAATCCAATCAAAAATATTGAATCAAAGTACTTATTCCAATCTCTTGTTAATAATGAACATAACTTTACAACTACATACTATTTTAGTGATTGCAGGAAAGTGCTTAAGAATTTTAAGCCTATGCTTTTCGTCAAGGTCCTAAATTGAACCTACTGTTATTTGTAGGAGCCTTAAATTCTGTATTTATAATAATATTTTGCTAATGATATTCATATTAACTTGATATGATAACATTAAAATGTATAAATATTCCATTCCTGATCTATATCTCATGCTTGTACTTTATATTAAGAAAGAAGTGGTTGTCTAAAATGGATTCGTTTAGTGTAATAAAGTATTAGGGTTATGGGTGGTAATACATTTATCGTATGAATATATTATGGAAAATATTACTACCTCCACCTCCAGTGCTAAGATTAGACTCCTTGCGTGACTCTATGCTAGGGCTTAGTCTGATAGATTCCTGGTGGGGAAAAGCTCCACTAGACTGAACTTCGAGCCTTAGCTAATCTAAGGTCCATGCTACTATACTATAGAATATTATCGACATAGCTCTGAGAGTTCTGTGGAGAGCGAGCACCTGCGAACAAGTAGGTCCCCGAAGAAGGATACCAAGGCAGTGCAGTATTGGTTGTGAATGGTTTGTGATATTGAGCTAGAGATTCATACTTGAAATAGTTTGTTGCGGAAAGGAGGAGATATCTCATGTGCTGATGAAGATAAGTTTATACTCGCAGTATATAAACTGAAAAAGCTTACTGTCTGAAACAGGCATTATCAGTTAAAGAATATAACAATTGAAGAGTGTCTTTATTAAAGGTTATGACTATGTATATTTTGAACCGACGATTTACAAAAAAATTGCTTAAATAGTAGTCTTAGAAAATAGTGAGCTTAAAATTTCTATAGATTTGAGAACTACAATTCTAGACGCCATCAAATTAACACATTACTAATAATTGTCAATAATCATAGAATTCGAAAGGTAGTTGTGTAGGTACTTGGTTAAGGTTAAGGTACTTCAACACGAAAAAAAGTCTGCTTCATAGATTTATTATGTACTTTTCTTGGACGAACAGCCACGGTTGCGATTCCCACATATATTTTAAAGCAATATTAGATTTGTGCAAAAAGTGAAATTGACATGGGAGTAATAATTATAACCTACCATCAAATCTGATGAATAGTTTTTTTTTTTTGATAATAATGGTGATTCACAAAATTATTTAAATTTAACAGACAAGAGAACAAAAAAGTCCCTAGATGTCTGAAAATGATTATTGTTTAGGAGCTGAAAAATTCAGAAACAAAAAAAAATGCAATAATGACAATGATTCCATTACCTTCGTCAAGCTCAATAAATAAAATAAGACCTTAAATACAATTTTTAAAGCTGTGTAAAACTGTCTTAAATGTGTATGTGAAAGCCCTTGGAATGTGGCCTATTTTGATCTTTGCTCTTTTCAGCGATTATCCCATGTAACCTTAATGTACAGGCCTTTTTATCTTTCCTGTGATTAGTCTTAGTCATCTATAGTTTAGGTGATCAAGAGAAATAGAAGTATCAAGACTCGAATTAGAGTTACAAAGTGCCTTCAGTATCTAACTTAGCGGCTCCTTGTTAAATTCTTTGTCGTAGTAATATCTCTTCATTTTGTTTTGACAGAGGGATTAAAAGTTATCTAAAATTCAAGTGCTAACCTACTAAATGATCTAAAAATATTTGATTCTTTATAATATCTTAAGAATATTTGATTATTATTATATTATAGAAATGTTTGATTCTTTATAATTTTATAGATAGTTTTTTTTGTCTCTTGTTAAAAAAATAAAATGATTGGCTTTCTTTTTGCGACGAAAGCTTGAACACAAATTTCTATATTCGTTATTCTTTCTATGGTTCGTGAGATTGCCACTTTTTAATTTCACGGCATCATCCTCCGCCCCAGCAAATTATTAAACTAGATGAAAATATTTATTTGAAAATAAAAATATAGACTATTTTTTTTTACTCTTATGCGTGACATAATTAAGAACAAATTACTCACTTCTCTAGTCGATTAAAAAAACAACTTTTAATCAGGTGAAGAAGAAAAAAAAATGATTTCTTTAAAAAGACTTAGAAATAGAAAGTTACTAGATAGACCAATTTACTGGAAAATGTTCTTGAAGGTTGCTTAATAATGGTCTGTTTCATTAATATATCAGACGAAGCAACGAATTAGGTCAGCTGCTTAATGAATCCATAGCTGTTAAGGATCAACCTTAATTTTATTAAAATATAGAAATAGTTAATAACATATCACACTTGTATCTTCACGTACGGGAGAGTATAGTTATTAGTATTATAAGCTTATAAGTTTCACTTGTTAGTTTTGGCATACTAATGGCTTATATTAGGCATCTTAAATATTCATGTCTTTTCTTAACCTAAAGGCCCAAAACGATGCAGTTTTTTTTTTTTTCTTTCCATCTGACTAATAGTTAAAAGCATACGAGTATACATTATTAATTGTCTGGGTGTAGAAAATAGGGATCGCGTGTAAAGTGGAAATATATACGAAGAAACATTATCTGGTTGGTGGAAACCATTTCCTTCGGGGGTGTTTTGAGTTGCCCAAGCATACGCGGATGTGGCAACTATAAGTTTTGGGAAAACATTTGAAGATCGGATTCACGGTTCTGAGGCTGGAGGTTTTTTTTTTAACGTTATGGTTGTAATAACTCATTAACTTATTATTAATTTGGTAAAATGTAAAACATCTTGCCTAATGAGAAATACCCATGTAAGATTACGATTTTTAACACCAAAAGTCTCTTTCTTTTGGCTGTTAGCTGCCTTTTTACTTTTCCTCACTTATGGTAGGAAAAGTTATGTTTTCACCCGATGTTTTTCAATATTTCCACTGAATTATCCGTTTTTTGACCTCCGTGTTTTTAAGACCTCCTGAGTGGTTTTCAGCATAACGTGTGTTTGTGTGTTATCATCGTAGCCCCCAGGGTATTTAACCTAGAGAGTTGAAACTTGACAGAAAAAACATTCCTTACGACTATTTGTGCCGCCCGAAAAATATACATTTTCCACCATCTTAAACCCAGTTTGCTGAGTCAGCCGAAATTTAAGAAAATCGAAAAGTAGTCCGATGGAGTTGAATTTTAACAATCATTCTTGTATTACAAACAAACCCACTAAATTGATAAATATTGTTTATCTGTAAAATTATGTAATTATTTTGTTATTGTTTAGTGAATGTGTTTTGTTATCTGGGGGCACGGCCAGTTCACCCGCCAAGTCGAGCACAGCCGTACCATCCTTTACTGGAACCAACTCTCGGCAATTTGGACCCCCCTCTATTATCCTATTAAGGAGAGAGATTATATCTAAATTGTCCACACTAACTGACAGTTATGGCTTGAGTTTAAGCTGGCAACTTTTTAAATCCGGGTTTACATAGTCAAAGTATACTTGGACCTAGTCAGCTTTGACGGTTTCTGGATCCTTCAAATTTGGACATCCAAGTTAAGTTAAACGGGACTCGACTTTTTTCGATCAAAGTAGGCTTTGATTAAAACAAATATGACGCCCACCTGACATATTATGAGAAAGAGCTGACGAAAACGACCAAGATTTGTGATTGTGCTGAGTTTTGCGTACAAGTAGGTTATAATCGCCACTGTTTTAAACTTAATGCGTAATTTAACTGGAATGTTCTAGAGGGGAAAACATTTTACACAATCTTAACATCTACTTTATAGAGTATCAAAGCTCTAATACTTGGGCCAAGTATATTGGGATCGTGCGAACCATGCTTCAATGTTCCTCAAACATGGATCAAGTGGATTTGATCAATTTTACTAGGACCGTGCAAACCCGGCTTAAAATTTCGTCGATTACTTTGTTGTTGACAAGGTTATGTATCTTTCGTAATATGTCGGATAGCTTCTTTTCACTGAACTCCGTTCTTCAAAAGTTTGTTTACTTTTGGATGTTTGGTATTTGCGCATTCTTATTAACCATAACACAGTTTTTTTAGGAGACGATAAGACTATTATAAAGCAAAGTAATATAAGACCAGTAAAAACTAAAAAAACTTAATTAATTATTTATTTTTAAAGCTTTTCCTTCGATGGATGCTTACGTATAGTTAGCAGAAACCTGCCTTACAATTTCAGCGTTTTAGTATTCACCTTCCTCATATTTCAACCCTTGGCGTATCTAATGCCAAAAATCCCCTCTTAATTAACTTGCAATTTAAAACAGAAGCCTTCTCTAGAATTTCAATTTCCTCAGGGGTTCTTGCTATATACTCCCTTATAAGAAAGATTTTAAAGAATTTTTTCTCGACCTTTGAATAATCTTCGGCTTAGCAGTTTCCTTTTAACACTCGACACCTCATCACAAACATCATACAACTAAACAAAATAACTATAGAATACTTCTTACTTCATCAGCTACACTTATATTACTTAAGATTACAATTCGATGGGGTTTAAATACCGGCTTTGTCAACTCTCGTTTTTACTGTTAGACGTTCCTGTTTCTGATTCTACAGGTTTTCATGCTTTATCCGGTCCTGTCAACATAATGTATGTGCTTCTGTCACATTACTTATTTTTTCTTTTTTTTTTTTTTTTTAAAGCTACTTTACATATACTTACAAAGAGCATTCTTTTGCTTTTATTGTTATAGGTTCTTTTTGGAAGATCCGAGACGAACTAGATAACGCCTATGGCCGTGGAAAAGTCTGAATTTAAAGAACATGTAAGCGGACTTTATTGACTAACTGCAAAACATGTCAGTAATCAATAATATTTGTTTTATTAAACTACAAGTACAGCTAGTCGTGTTTCTTTTTTATGAGAATATTAATCACTCGTGTTCGTCAACTATAGAGATTTTACAGTATGTTAACACTATAAATTTGTTTTATGACTCAGTTGAAAGAGCAGATATAAAATATTTAGCTGAATCTGCATTCTTTGCGTATGACGTAAATAAAATATAAAAATTACTCAAATTCTAGCGAGTTACTCCGGGCGCAAATTGAAACATGGCAGGGTAGTTTCTTTTAACTGCAGAAATACTTGAGAGCGCGCGATGAGACCGTGTGTACAGTACGTCAGACTTACTATTGTCAATAGTAGCAAACCTAAATAAAAGAAATCAATAAATTTGAGAGAGAGAGAGATATATAAATGCCATCAAAAGTATCTTTAATGGCACCTAAATTAATGTTTTTTTTTTTTTTTTTGTTTTTTTTAATAATATTTCCTATATATCTGCATATAGATCCTCGAAATGATGAAATACTCACTTTTATGGCTACTTTTGATTACGTGAATTTAAAATCGTACCATGTAAAAAACAATCTATATCGTAATTCTAAAGTTAAATTTCCCTTGTAGACAGAATATACCAATTCTATATGAAACCAAAAACTTTTGCATTCTTCATAAAACACTAAACTACTATTAAGTCATTGCGAAGTATCCAATCTAATTTGTATTCCAGCTCCTTGTTAATATTCTTATAAAAGCCTAGAATTGGTCTGATATTTCCTAATTTACTGTCTAAGTTATAGATGAATTATTTTTTTTACCTTCCTGATTTACCGACCTTTTTTGCAACATATATAGAAAGTATTGTGCGAGGGCACAAAAATTGCATTTTATCTCCAGTAGGGGAAAAAAGTTATGATTTTGAATTAGGTTAGAGGGAGTAAAGTAAGTCTTTTCATCCCTGAATTCAAAAAGTAGGGAGAAACAGTAAAAAGTAGGGCGAAAAAGTAAAGAAGGGCGAAAAAGTAAAGATTGCAACTTAATTACTTTATAAATTGTAGAAAATGAATGGTTAATGAAATGGAATTGTTGAAATCAGGTTGGCGTCCCTGCTTTTACGACCATGTTTATGTTTATAACCTGCATCTAAGTAACCTTCTATTTGAATTTAATTCCAATTTTTATTTGTTTTTAACATTGAATCTCTAATATCTGCTATTAAAAGTGTTATTAATTATTGTTATTTATTAAAATAATGTGTATTTACTCCCTACTGGAGATAAAATATTGTATGTACCTTCGGCTACGCCTCGGGAATTAAAAAGTCTAATTCCCTCGGCTTCGCCACGGGATATGGGGACCATGGTTCCTTCGGCTTCGCCTCAAGAACCAACTTTTTCGCTCAGGGAATAATGGCTTACTTTACTCCCTATGTGCATAAATAACTATTATAATTTAAAAGGATTTATACGATTTAATTTTTATTCTCTGTATCCAATGCTTTTGAAAAATAAATATTTGTTGTCTAAACGAAAAAGCCTGAAGCCTAATCTACTAAATCGATTTCCAGGAAATTATGTGAATAGGTATTATCTCAATATGGCCATGTATATCCAATAAACAAAATTAAATAAGATAATTCGATATTTTTCGTTTGTTGCAAACACAACTATATTGCAATAAATAAAAAGAGAATTGTTGAAATATTAACGACTTAAGAACAAAGACCATGAAATTGATAACAAGGTACGTTGCAAAATTCATTTGTTGCATAAAGTTGTCTCTTAATATTTAGAGCTCAAATCTTTTTATGAAAGAGCGTAAGATATATTTAACGATTTTTTATCTCTGCTTTTATATATATATATCGACGTGATGTTTCCACAACTTTCTGTCCGATCATAAAAATTATTATTAATACGGTGTATATTTCATCGCTTTTATCATCCTGATTCATGAAAAAATCATATATAGTTTAGTGCTAGATTTTACAGTTGGTTATTATTGCATTATAATGTCATTTCTAGATTTTCTTGGTCGTGGATCATCCGATAATTTTTTAGAGTTATGAGCTGCCATTGGCATTTATTTCCAGGTCATTGTTGTGAGGTAGATGTTGGGTCTTTTATCTTCTTGAACGAGCTTTCTATTAGTAAAACACAACAATTTATAGGTTTTAATGAGTATAAAGTAGAAAAGGTAAAATAGCACTTTCTTATTTTTTTAATATACGGTTATATTTAACTTTTTTTTCTGGTGCTTTTTACTAGAAAGATGTTCCGTATTTCATATTCCATATTGGAAATGATTTTGGAAGTCCTTTAACATAAATTAAGTTAAGACTTGGATATACACATAGTAGACAATAATTCGGTCTAACACAGTTTGATAAAGGTTTGATTAAATTACTTGTTAAAATAAAAACAAACTACGAGCGAAAGTATTGCAATATTGTAAACGGTTTGATTTTATATGGCCTGGGTATCGAAAAAGATCCGAAACACATGTGATCAATAACCTGAGGAAGATATGTGCCACACAAATTGGCAGATTTTTTTTTTATCAAAATTATCGGAACATTTTTTTCTTAAACTGTGTTTCCTGATTTTTTATGACCTTGCCAAATTTACTCGGGGTACAACCCTACTTAATATTTATATTCCATTTCTTTATTTTCACTTCTGAACAGGCGATAGACAACAGCACAACATTTCTTCAAAAATGCATTTAGATTGATTAATAGGTCATTACCCCTTTTCATTAATTTAAGCATGAACATATTTACCTATTCCCCTACCACCATCCTATTTACCTATTTTTCTATTTACCTATCTATGTTCCTTTCAACTTTTATGATGACTAAGCATATTTTCAAACACTTATTTTAGTGCTATTAATATATTCATGATATTTAATTATTTTCGTATTACCTGCCTTAACTTGTCAGATAACACACATAATATAAGTATAATGATTTTAAAAGCTTACAATATGTACTTCTTAATAGAGAATGAAAATAAGCAAGCTTAGCGTAACCCAATCTAAACTGAGGACAACCTACTTACGGTTACTCGTTCTACAGTCTTGTTTGGAAGTTTGCCAGAGCATGAAAACCACCAATCCTTCTTCTTCACCTATATTACGTCGAGCGTGCGTGTCTATCGAACTTAACTTAAGTAGTGCTATTGTTTTTTTTTTTTTAAAAAAAAGGTATTTTTTGCTTCATTTACCTAATTCTCTTCCTTTCACTTTCAAACCATTGGTAGGAAAATGGCCTAAGTTTCCTTTTTTAATTGCAATGCATTTCTGACATAACATTTACTACGTTTCCATGAGTTTTCAATACGGTTTTGGTTTCAAACTAAAAGTGTTTCCCTGAGGACTTTCCAAAACAGTTTTCACAACAATTTTGAAAACTATAAACTCCCAGACAAGTCACAGTTAAGTCAGGTTATGAATATCTCTGCTCATCATACCTACTGCGTATGTCCCAATTCGGGTTTCAATACCCGTTTCCATGCTATTTTTTCGGAACAGTTTCAATTCAAAAACAAAAATTTGCTGTTGTGACCTTGGACTCAAAATGTTTTGAAATTGCTGTTTCTATGGCCTATGGGGTTTTTAATACCTACTAAACCCGTTTACAAGGCGGTTTTGAAAACTCATGGAAACGTTGTGATTATCTACTATTTATAGAAAATGTAATGCTCTATTAAGACTTTTACAAATAAAAGAAATAAATGCCAAACTCAGACGGTACGGGTCGGAGTATTGATGGATATAAGCGCCACCCTGTTCTGAAAAATAATAAAAGAATGAAGGGGAGGAAGAAAGAAATAAACAAACACAATACACCTGTATATTTTGAAGGGCCACAAAGGAAGGATGGATTTGAGAGGAAACTGGGGAACAGGGAGAAATAGACAAACCAGTAGAGAAATAGACAGTACCAAACTAAATAAATTTTGACAACACAATGATGGCATCTAGTGGCTAGAAAATTAAATTAGGAAAAGATGTAAAGAAAGAGTACCAGAGTAAAACTATAATTTTAAAAAAGAAAGTTATATTAAAAAAAAAAAAAAAATGTGTACGGTAAGTACAGACAAATGAACAGCGGTATGCTGATCGGCCCAACAAAAAGTTACTTACTCACCAGCACAAATAATAATTTAAAAAAATCGTAACATTAATAATGGTATAAAGTAGGTTAGGTAGATGCTGGTTGTGATTATCTATGTACATAATTTTAAGGTACTTTGGGGCCAAGGTACCTCAATTCACAATTCTCAATCACAATTTCTCCGAAGAGTGGTCGTCCACTCGACTTAGAGTGAAACAGGCCCAACAAAATACAAATGAAAATTATAACAGAAAATAATAATTACTTTTAACAAAATATATACAGTAGAATCCCGATATATGTACTTGGTTTAAAAAAAAAAATTATAATTTGGTTTTTTTTAATTAAACCATTTGTTCGGGTGTTATCCATAGCATTTTATCCGAGTAGAACAGAAGGAGGTAAACAATCAAATCTTGGAAAAGGTTCCTCTCCTTTTATATTCGTTTAACCGCAATTTTTCTCAGAATTATAAGAGTTATTCCTTCATCTAGAATCTAGGCTGTCCAGGAATTACATTTGGTTTGGACACAATCACACTCTCCCCCCTGAGTCTTTGTTTAATGCCGATCAAACGTCACGCGTGAGTTCTAATTTTTTCCCCGAAGATTGTTCCCTCCAATAGGTGCCTTTGCAATTCGGAATTAATAAAAAAAAAAAACACTTAATTAATACTTCCTCTAATTGTAGTGAAGTGTGAACTGTTGTTATTTTTTTCTAAGTAGAGTAAAACAACAGATCTAGCCAGTAAATAAGCAAAATCTTGGAAATTTCCCCCACCATTCATACGTTTTATCGGGATTATTCTCCGAATTATACGAGTTATAAGATGTTCACCTCGAAAGGAAAAAAAATACGTTATACTGAGGGAACCGAAATACATAAGTTTTATACCGATTATCGGGATTTTTTCAAGGGACCGGCAATAATATACGATTTAAGGCCGGGCCACACCTGTTCGTACCTTGTCCGCACCGTGCCCGCGCCGTGTGACGGACGTGTGTTGGACAACACTCGGTAAGGAATAAACCTAAGGAAATGTTAGGCATGGTCCACACCTCTCCGCACCGACATTTTATTTGTTTTGTTTACTTTTTGACATTTCCTTAGTTGTCCAACACACGGCCGTCATACGGTGCGGGCACGGTGCGGACAGGTGTGGCCCGGCCTTTATCGGGATATATGATATAACGGGATATGAAATACCGGGATTCTACTGTACATGAAAGAAAAAGAATATGTACTATGGTGTGTCCGGGAGAGGAGAAGTCTCGAGGGGGGAGGAAGTGCGATCCAGCCCTTCGTGAATTTCACCCGTCTAATATGTTTTGGGGTGTTGGGAGAGGAAAGAAAAAGGAATAGGCCAACCTTGTCTGATGAAGTGCGCAGGTGATGAATAGTATTAAATACTTCCTTAAGATGTCTCAGTGTGGCGTGCGCCTGAACGTGGACGCCGGTCTAGATTACTTTACCGAACCAAATCTTGGAGTACGCCGGAAGAAAATAATATTCTCCTTAATCCAACGACTTGACTATACTCCAAAAATCAAATGAAAACTGGTTTGACTACAATTTTATCATCTACTTCACTATACTTCAGGACATGAGGCTAACACCCTGCATGACCTGCCTAAACGTAACCTTCCCTTCTCCAGTTCTCCCAGAACTCCAAGAAAAGAAAAAAAGAAACGAAAATAAAACTTTAACTAAAATAACTTCCTGGCTTGTAAATAATCGATTAAATAAAAATTGTCCCTAACTGTAACTAGAAATAAAATAAACTGTCCTTTAAATGAAATAAAAAGTTGTATAAATAAACGAGACCCTCAGCCCCCCTTAAAAAAATCGAACCCTCACAAAATTCCTGCCGCGAATTTTAAATACTGAGGTTTAAATAATTATAACTCGTTACAAAAAGGATCAGCGACGTATTTAATTGACGCGGAAATTTTTTCGGAACACTTTTGTGTTCCGAAAAAATTTCCGAATGAAAACATCGTTCTTTGATTTACGAGTGATGTTTTTAAAAAAAGTAGTTTATGCTGCAGAAGAATCATTGGAAGCTACTTCCTACTACTTCTGGGCACCAAAAAGCAATAAGACTTTTGGAGTTCCCTACAATTATACATATAAAAACGGCAAGGCATCTTTGGTCGCAAAAAACCAAAAATAGGTTAAAAGTACAAAAATAAATAAATAATTAAAATGAAGCGGAAAAGTGGTACTTTTACTTTTTGGGATATGGTACTTTAAATTCCGAGGTACAAGATGGTGCATAAGAGGTACGTACGGAGAAAAAAGTACTCTCCTACTATACTTCGTGTGCTCTAAAAATTTCCTTTTCAAATTTCCTTTCAATCCCCTTTTTCAGTACCTTCGATCGGGGGAAGTCGAGTACCTCGGTCAAAAACGCACAAAAATCGTGTTTTCCCGAATTTCGACTTTGACCTTCTGTACCGTTTGCAATTTTGATCGGACGGGGTTCAAAAGGGTAACGGACTTTAGGCCAAATTGTCATCTTTACGAATCTGGTTTGTTTTTATAATTCCAATTCGTACTTCGGGAGCTACATCAATGTGAAGGATGTCCTCCTTGGCCGCAACCAGAAGGGGACGTTGTACCGATTTGACAGGTATCGTTGGAGTTGGAATGGCCTTTTAAAATTTAGCAAATTTTGCAAAAATATTTTCGAAAAAATGTCCTTTGTTGGTACTTTAGTACCCTTTTGTATTTTTAGAGGGCCAGGTAGGGGCCAGGTGGGGTAGGTTACCCCACTGTGGGGCTAATAGCGTCGAGGGATTTATCAGCTGGAAAATCTCTTTCAGTCAAAAGTTGCGCCATATAACACTTGAATGTGCTGTACCCCTTTACCCTTTCGTACCTGTACCTTTGCGGGTTCGGGTATAGAGGTACTTTTAGTACTAAGGTAGATGTAGGGCGCACTGTAAATATAAAAAATAAAATTTGCTTTTTACTCAAAAGTGTGTGGGTTTTATTGCCTTTGTATACACTTTATTGAAATTAATTTTTTATTTCTACTTATTTTTGTACCTATTTATTGTACCGGTTTGGAAAAATCCGTCAAAAACGCTACTTTTCACTCTTTGTACTGTACCGTTTTCGTATTTCATAGGGTCAGGCTGAAACTCATATGTTATTTAGAACTTTATAGTAATAATGTGTATCTGAAAGGAATACCTTAAATTTATTACTATGCGGGGTACATGAGGGGTACAAAGTCTTATACTGGTGTACCTCTGTTTAAAAAAAGGTAAAAATAGTAGCTGCCCGGCTATCTTTGGTATCGTTGGATAGCCCTTAAAACGTACTTTAAAAAGGTACAAATGTTTATCTGAAAAAGCCACGTTTCAGACCCTTGTTAACGATAAATAGTTTTTATGAACGTAAGCTCAAAACACGATTTGTTATTTTATATAACGAGCGAGGTCTACTGTTCACAGAACTACTAGATATTATGTCCCATATATTTCATTCTCCCCTTGGCTTTCTAGCTTACCTAGGGTAACGGCAGCATTGTAATTGTTTTAAGGAACGGATTTTTTTATGGCTCATAATTCAAAAATTCCAAGATAGAAATCCACTGCATCAGGGAACTTTTTGATCCGTGCCTCGCTTAAAATTTTTGCTAACCATCACATATTATAAACTATTATAAACTCGTCCGAATTTGATGATATTTAGAAGGTTAATGATATGGTCATAATTACCCTATTGTTGGTCTCGTAAAAATTTTAACCTTCTGCGCCCATTAGTTTCTATAACATTTGTGATTGTTTTCCTCCTAAATGGATATGTTGTTAATTTTCTGGTTACCTATTGTTCAAAGTCTATAGATTTTTAAAAACATTATTACATGTTTACTTATTTTTTTGCGTAATTCTGTTTTGTTTTCTCTTATAATTTTTTTAATCTAAAACTATATTAAGGTATAAGAAAAAAGCAAAATATTCGAAATTGAGAGTAGGTATATCAAAGTCTTATGTTTTTTCTCCGTGTACTGTCACTTGATTGCTTTGAAAGTGAACTCTCTGACGTGGATACGCTCTTGATCCAGGTTACCGCATCAAATAATTATCTCTTATACTTTTTATTATCATGTCAATTTTCCAAGACTTTCTTTCCCCATCTGTTTTACATGTGCCTTAGAAAAATAGGCAGTTCGTACACTTCTTCTAAGCACTTTTTTCCTCCTCCAAATTTTTTGGTTTTCGACACAATGAAAAGTTTTTCTTTTTTTGATTTTTAAGTAAAAAGGTGTTTTTTATGGTGATTATAAAGTGAAAATTGATGGTTTTAATTATTGATGAAGTGGTATTTTTTCGAGGAGGAGGGTAAGGGTGTTCATGTGGGATAAGAGTGGGGTAGTGTCATGCACCAAATGACGGCTAACGCTATAAGTAGAGGTGGATGAGCCTGGAGAGAGGAAGTCGTGTAGTGCAACCATGCCGTCCACAAGGTTATCTTTACTCCTCACCATCCTTTTAGCATCCTTAGCTAACTCACAGGAACCAACGCAGCCTTCACCTTCACAACCTGAGGAGCAGGATGACTTTACCTCCGGTATTAAGGTAAATTAAACATAACTATCAAGTGTAAAATACTTTCTGCCTTTTTATTTTAATCTATATTATTAACTCTCTTACAATGTGTATATGTTTGCAACAACACCAACTATAAGAGTATTTCTTTTAACCATTTTATATCTTACACTAATTGTAAAATTACCTGAGACCATAGTGCAATGGTTTTTTTTTACCTTTTAACACCCACATTCATAAAATGTTTAACGTCATCCAAATCTATTGTTAGAATTGCTAATAGAACTTACAAAAAATAAATATATCTAGTTTTTTTTAACCGTGATTTAAAAATCATCTTGCAAACTCTATAATCAGACAACAAACAGCTGGGTTAATATTGAAAAATGAAATTATTAAGACTAGACAAAGTTATTTGAATCGCTGTTTAAATGTGTTTAGGCATTAAAAAACATTTTTTTTCCGTAGTAGTTCCTAACAGTTACATCTGAAATATTTCTAGTAATAATTTATTAAATATATATATATTTTTTTATTTGTTTTAGATTTTGCTTTCTTTACAAAAATAATGCTTTTGAACAAAAGAAGTATTCCCAAGAAAAAAAAAACCTATTTTGAACCAATCTAACCATAAACAATTTGGTGTAATGACTAATGTAATAAATTACGCACATTGTTACAATTCCCTAAACATTATTAATTGTTAAATTCAGTTTCCAAAACTTCATCCCTTATTGGCACTCAATATTCCATTCCTTATATTCGTATGATTTCAACCAAAAACCAATTCAATGCAATTTTTTCCCCTAAAATTTACCCCTTACTAACTACAAAATCAACCACTCAAGTCTATTTCCACCATATTTTTTTGTCATTTATTGGTATACTGCATCACATTATTTTAGTGATATAAATAAAAAAATTAAAACACAGATTAATAAAATTATAGATAGAACCGGAGACCTCGAAAGGAAGAGCAAAAACCATAATAATCTCTGTCGATGCTGGGCTCATTTTTCATGAGCCCATGGGGGCATATCGGTTTAGATTCCGTTTGGGCGAGATTTTGCCTTTATTTAAAATTATTGTTTACATAAATATTATCTATTATTATTAATAATATTTATGATATATTAAGGCCACAACTCTTTAGATGTGGAATGTGGATGTGGAAGGTACTGATACAGTGTGTAAATTTTGTATTTTTATTTACATCAGTGTAAATTTGATCCTCTAAATGTCCTCGTACAATTTAGTTGGTACCACACACACTAGTGTGGCTGATTTGATGGTTTCCAGTGCCAGTGCATTCGAAATTTTACATTGAATTGGTTGTTTTCTAATTTTCTTTTGTTTTCTAACTATAAGTTCTCTTACAGCATAAAATTCGTAGTTTTGGCTTAACCGCTTAACTTAGTTATTATTAAGTTAATTATTGAAGTTAAGAAAGAGTTCAAAAAACATATTAACAACTTATCTAAACTGCTTCGCAATGTAACTTAAATTCCTTATTTGAATACCTCATTTTATATTTTCCCTCGTCTAGAAAGTTAATTTTGCTTCAACTCATTAATAATACGAGGTATAATGTGATAAGGAGTTTTTAGTACAAAGAAGAAAGGGATTCTGTTTATTGTGCCGTAACGCTTCAGATAAAAGACTGAAAACAATAAGTAATGAATATAATATAACATGCGTAGAATTTTATAAAGATCCCGAATTCTATTAACTTTTAGGTTGCAGTTGAATAGAGAAAATAATAATTTATAATAGATGTATAATATTATTATTTTTACTCTGGACATATACAAAGGCATTCCTTTTGTTCCTATTCAAACTTTGTACTAATTTTCTTTATAACAATATTTACATATAAAACTATTTATCCTATATACCTATAATTATAAAATTCTTATTTAGTCTCTCTTACTCTTTTTCTCATTTATTTTTAAAAGTTTATTGAATGCCTTTGTTTAAAGCTTGTTTCCTTCATACTCTAAATTCTTTTATTTAGTTGAGCGAATAATATTTTATCATTTTAAATCTAACAATTCGCAGTATATGTATGATTGCGCAGGGTGTCCCCAGATAAGGTGGCCAGTGCGTGTAAGATAAAAAATTGAGAATAAGTCACTCTTCATAAAATCTACTCGTTCTAAAATGAAGATTTATATTATTACTTTTTGTTCAAAATTTACGGTTTACCAAAAAAGTACATTTTTCTAAAATAGTTCAAGAGGAAACCGGTCCAAATTTCGACTGTTCGTTATCTTTTTTAGGTACTATTCTAAATTTATTTTCCGACTAAAAATTATGAAAAAAATTGAATTGTTTTTTGGGGAGATTTTTTTTTAAAAATTCCCCCCTTTCCCTATTTATAAAAAGTAATTTTTAGATTCGATTTAAAGGTCTCGTTGAATGCATTAGAAGTTATAGCATTGCTTTTTTGGAGTAGAAAAAAAGAGAGAAAAGAGGAGAAATCTTATTTATTATTTATTTATTTCTTATTAGAAATATAAGAATAATTTTTTAACATGCATACTTCTTTAAAATGATTTTCCCTTTAAAAGCTTTCATATTGTTTTTATCGAAAAAAGCAATGCTACAACTTTTTATGCACTCAACGAGTCCTTTAAATCGGCTCCTAACTTATTAGAATCAAACAAATTTTGCTTTTTAAAAATGGCGATGGTAGGGATTATTGAAATTCGATTTTCGACATTTTATTTGGAATACATGGTACCTAAAAAGATTACGAAGAGTCGAAATTTGGACCGGTTTCCTCATGAGCGCTTTTAGAAAAATGTACTTTTTGTGTACGCGATACATTAAACTTCATTTAGGAACAAGCAGGAGATTTTATGAAGAGTGAATTTACTTCAAAATATGATTTTTGTTTTTGTCATTACGTGTATTTGCAACCCGGTCCGGGGACACCCTATATACACCAATTTACAGACAAATGCTTTGACTTTTCTTTATATGACACTGTTATATAAATGTATATTCATTCATCTTTAATTAAAATAAACTTTTGGCTTAAATCAATAGGAAAATGGGCTTCAGCTGCCAAAATCGAATATAATAGTAGATTTACAATGCAGTCTTCTTTGGAAGATGTTGAATTTAATAAAATATTGTAAATAATTTCGCCAGATTTATAATTTTCCATTAATGACAAGAATAATATAAATAATCGGTTGCCCTAAGGCAATAGTACTAGTATTAATACTATAACAGCCCATTGTCAAAGTCATTTGAGAAAACTAAAATATCACGCATTGCGACTCGTCTATTGAAGATAACCACTAGTGGTTGAAAGCTGGCTTTTTATAATTAGTGGTGAAACGTCTTTCATTATTCTTAATTCATTAAGTTCACCATTGTTTTATGAGTTTAAGTAATGCAACCACTGACTAATGCTAATGGCCATATAATATATTATATCCTCCACAATTTAATGCTGTTTCCAGCATCTGCTGTTTTTCTTGCAATTACTAATTACTAAATTTTATCTTTTACTTGTAAAATCATGGTTGACTAGCATGTAATCGATTCAGCTAATTTATTATAATTGACGTGTTTAAACGACTACTTTTTCTTTCACCGAACTCATAGCCTAATGGTTACAAGTCTTGTAATAAATCTATTTATTTTTTACGGTTCAAACTGCTCTATAGTTTGTTACTTGTTTTTTAATAAAGTATATTTTTATCTAAATTATTAATTACCAAGACCAATATTTTCTACTTTTTTTTTTTTTTTTTTTTTTTTTTTTTTTTTTTTTTTTTTTTTTTTTTTTTTTTTTTTTTTTTTTTTTTGGGCCATTTGCAATTATTTTAAGTTGTGGAAGCGTTACTAATTATACTTTCTTAAGCGGCAGTTCGCTGACTAATAAAAGGTATAGAAATATGTTTTCGTAAAAATATAACACAAAACCAAGGAATACCTTTTTAATGAAGTTTCCAAGAAAATTATGAAAATAATTATAAAAACTGTCGTAATTGACACTTGGCGTTTTGAATTTTTGAATTAAATATTAATTATTTTATAAACTTGAGAAAACTAGTAAAATTTTACTAATTAGTCGAGTATTTTGTGTTTCTTTTTTTTTGTTCAAAAGTATGAAAAATGTTTATAAATTTTACATGTTCAAATATATTATAAAATCAGATATATTATTTTCTTCTAACACTATTCTCTTTTAACTTTCTCTTTTTGATTATTGTTATTTTTAAGGTGTAGATCAAATACATGTGGGTTCATGCTTTTACAATTTTATAGTTTAAAAACGGAAATCTTATTTCTATATCTGATTTTAAAATCGTTACCTTTCAAAATTCAATGCTTTTCCCTTTCATGTGATTTGATATAAAAACATCTATTGAACCTTCGCCCCTCTTTGATCGTATAACGAAGTTTGAAATTTACTCTTTCTATATTCTATGCATAGGTTTTTAATTTATAAATAACAATAATGAATCAAATACTGTTAAAAACAACTGTTCTACGGCCAAAACCTAACAATAAATGTTGTCCACCAAGGTGGGATGGATGAACCAACCCACCTGTTAACAGCACTTTTAGCCTTTTAAACGTTTTAAACTTTTAGCCTGCAAAGTTCCATATATTTATAGCAAACGCCCTACATCGGGAATCCCCTTAAATTTAATCAATATCTTTATATGTGCTTTGATTAGGCAACTAGATACTAAAGACTAAAGACTAAAGACTCAATACGAGATCATATCAAATTACTTACGGTCCAAATTTTGACATATTTTAATTTGATTGAAAACATTGAAATTAACTGGATCTCGGAAAAAGTAAAGAATGGACTAATGGAGACTTATTTGTAACTATTGCTAACTTATAACTAAGCTAATATTCTCTTAGCTTTAGTTACATTCAACTGTAGTTCTGTATCGAAGACTAAAACTTATAAACAATGAAATAGCACTTACTTCTTGTTGGCACTACTTGGCACTACTTCTTTAATGATACTGTAAATAGGAGAATATTGTAAATAAATATTTCAAATATTGTGAGAAATCTGGAGTATATGTTAAATAGCGGTTAATAATAAAAAGCGAGCTTTCCGTTAATTATACATTATTGCCTTAAAATCGAAGTATGCTGATTTCATTTGGATCACTTTGTCCATTCTAATTCGCCTAACCAGTTTTTGTTAGTCCGTTATCCATGTGTCCTGAATTGCTAAAGCCGGCAACATTAAAAATCTAATCCTAACCGCCCCCAGAATTTTTTGATTAGAATCTGCCGCTGAATCGAGATCACAAAAATATCATTTTTAACTGACTAACTTCTTATATGGATCAAAGTCAAATACTTTAATCTACAAAAACACAAGTATTCATTATCTTTTCTCTTATTTTATCTTTTTACAGCCCCGTTTAAAATTTACCATTTTCTATACCCTTTAATCAGAAGCATTATTGATTTACTTTTACTTTGTTATTTAAAATTGGTCTTGTATATATGTAATTATAAAGCCATAAGTATAATTAGATCATTTTATTTTCTCTAATTTTTCGTTTTTTAATCCGTTGATTTAACTAATGTCACTTAAAATACATGTTATTCTCTTATAATGTTACTTTGTCTTCTTTATAGCGCTTGGATTTTTTTAATTTCTTATTGTATACCTTAAACATATAGTAAAATAAAAATGCATAATTTCTATTATTTACATCTAGGTGTTTTAAAATGATCATAAACGTTTTAATTCCACAAATCCTTTAATCCTTTTGTTCTGGCCCTGTTAAAACTTGGATATCCATTAAGATATTTTTTTTAAACTTCTTAAAAAGATATTTTATTAACACTTCTTCGACTTTGCATAGTATATAAAGAATCATTATAGGAATTCCTTCTAATGCTAAATATAACATCCTCTCTTAAGTATAAATTATTTCTTTAAAAATATATACATAAATAGTATTTTTATAGTATAAAAATAGCAGTCAGCAGTCAACCTTTAATTTTAAGTTATTATGTCCTATATAATGAATTAATTAAAGTATATTCTGGTTATTTTCAGGTGTTAGGAGGAGTAGTAGAAAAATGTATTCTAGGAGAAGAGCCCGTAAGCGGTTGCCTAGAAGCCGAAGCTTCTGGAGCAGTTGGTAGGGCGTTAGAAGTAGAGTCATTAGAAATAGTTCCTGGGTTCTATCTGAAGAAATCAAATTCAGCTAGTGCACAACAGACGAGAACGGGCAAGTCTAATGAACCTATGAGTCTCTGGGAAAATATCCAGCATCTTATTTCCACCAGGTCTCTCACAGTCGACTTCTCTGAAGTAGGAGAAATGAAAGAAGGTTTGTATTTTTGATGTTTTAATCCGCTATTTAATATATTTAGTCCAGACGTATTAAAAATTTAATTTTATTGGTACAGAAAAATATTTATGAGGAATTTAAACCTGTACCTGTACTAATTGAAAAAAAAAAATTTAAACAGTAGATGTTGGTCTACTTTAAAAAGAAACCAGAAACCAACTATGTAACAAATATTTAAGTATAGGTATTATGGAAAGATATAAATATAGCAATAATTTATATAATAATATTATAAAAGCTCTACGACCAAACCCTACTAATAAGTATCGCACTAATAATCTGTAAACAGTAGTGTTTAGCCTGCAAATATTGGCACTTCTAAAAATGTTTACTCCCCTTTTTAAAAAATAGAGGGGGGTAACAATCTAAAGAATGTGCACGGGATGTTCTTCTTTACACTGTTACTCCCCTTGTAAAAATAGAAGTGTGTTATTCCTTTGTCCAAAAGCACATTGCCCTAAACATCCCTTTTTCTTTATTGTCTTTATGTTTATTTGATTGAACATATATTTGAGTAACCGGATTATGGAGAAAGTATAATGAACTATTGGAGATATAAGGGTAACTGTAAATGTAGGCCTACTTGAAAAACCTGGCCTTATCACTTAAGTTAATGCCTAAGTGATAAATATTTAAATAGGTATTGTGGAAAGACCAGTTGAGTTACTTATAATATTATAGAAATAAAAAAAGTAATCTCTCGACCAAAAATAACTTTAATGATCATAGGCACAAATCGAGTTTGGTGTAGTGAACAACTATAAAAGAATGTGGTCTTTTTCGTAAAATACATATAACCTTTTTGTCTTCTCCTTTTCTGATATTTTTTATATACTTTCTCACTGAGTGGTTCTCAAAGGTTAATTGTCCTTGGTGTGAGTGACAATATTAAAGAGGGGGGGGGGGGTTGAAAAAAACGAGTTTAAATAAAGATTGCTCTTAAAAACAAAAATATACTTTAGCCTATATTGTCTATTTAGTTATAACGATGAAGTAAAAAAGTTTTAAAAAATTAAAAAAGATATATATGTATAATGATTGCTTAATACTTACTTAATATACTTAAATGCAAATTTCTTACCAGTATTTCTTATCTGAACTGAACAGTCTGATTAAATTATTTTCATTTAGTTGTAAAATTTATCTTCAGTTAAAACACTAGTAGAATAATACAGCTTTAAAAGATGAGAATGGACAAAAATATTTAAAGAAATCATATGCTCACTTCTACAATCAGCTTTCGGGGGGTTTATGGTCAGACCTAGTTGACGAACACTCGGATGAATAATGAATTTATCAAATAAATGTCTGTTAAAATCCTAAAAATATTGACCTCTTTATAAGTATTTGCTTTGGCTTAAGTATGTACTTTAAAAGCACTCAATGCTGAACGAATATAACTATAATTAAAAAAGAAAGTGCAATGCAATTAGTAACGACGTCTAGATTTACTAATATGTTTAATAACGTCCTTGGTTATAAGTAGTAAGTTCTTTAGCATTTACATATTATTATTAGTAATTTTAATTTCACTCGTTTCTAGAAATGCTAGTATAGTTCTAATAATTCATGAGCACGAAAAGGGAACTAGAAATCTATAATAATGCATCGCTAAACATACACTTTACTCCTTTATATATGGTAGATTAATATCTCATTTTATAATCAATGGCAATAGTAAAAGCATCACTTTCACTTGATCTCCTTTTAAAATTACTATCTTCTTACACTAATTATTTTATTAACTTTCAAAGTTTCAACAAAATTAAAATGGGGGTAAAGACCATGACACAGTAATTATTAGTATTCAATTGTTATATTGCACGCAAAGCACTTTATTGGATGTTGTTCATCTAATGGGTAAATAAAATTATAGATTTTATGGTTTATTAAAGGTTGGTGATCATAAAGATTTAAATTGATTGGAAGAAATAAATTGAATAGTATTATTAATTATTTTTTTAATACCATTGAGTTCCGTCCATACTTCTGTAGATAAATGGAGTTAGAAAAATACTAGTAAAATAATAGTATATGTATATTGATGAATAGATTGCTCTTAAAATCAAAAATATACTTTAGCCTATATTGTCTTGTTTAGTTATAACGATGAAGTAAAAAAGTTTAAAAAAATTAAAAAAAGATATCAGCTGTACTCTCAAGTATAAAGACCTTTTTGACAATTTATGAAATATTAAGTTACATTTTCGATATTAATTTGGTTCTGGAGTTCACATTATAATTTTTTTTTCAGCCATGGCTTTCAATTAAAAGATTAGAATAATATCAAATTATAATTATTATTAAAAATGGGAAATACAGAGACCGAGAAAAATAGACTCCAACGCCGGGACTCGAACCACGAGCCTTTATATTTCCGTTACAGTGCTCTGTAACTACCAACTAAGCTACACTAGAGAAAAATTTCCTCTGTCTATAACGATATCTAGTCCCGAATTAAGCTTCCAATTTTCTGCAAATCTAGAAGTCAAAATTTACGACGGTATAGAGACCCATGGTTAGAACCCGGCGCTGGAGTTAATTTTTCTCTGTCCCTTAGCGAATTTTCGAAGAAAATAAAGCTATTGCAATGGCTTCAAAATTTTTCTAATGAAAATGTTTAAAAACTTTTTTCTTGCAAATCCGTTTCAGACCATTCTGAATCGATTCCTAACATTTAACACTTTTTACTTTTCCTCACTACTAATAGCTAGAAAAGTATTGTTTTCACCAAAAAAAATGTTTTCGAGATTTTAACGGAATTATCCGTTAAAGGTGTTTTTAAGACCTCCTGAGTGGTTTTTAGCATGACGTATGTATGTGTGTAAGTGTGTGTGTATGGTATGTATGTGTGTTATCATCGTAGCGCCCAAGGTATTTAACCTAGAGAGTTGAAACTTGGCAGAAAAATCAGTCCTAACCTTTAGTTGTGCCGCCCGGAAAATCAACTTTTTCCGCCATCTTGAACCCAGTTTGCTTAGTCAACAAAAATTTAAAAAAATCGTAATAAATCGAAAATGGTCCTGATCATGTTGAAATTTGGCATGTACCACTCTGTATGACAAACAAGCCCACCAAATTTCATTTTGATATTGGCTGCCATTTTGAAGTTATAAATTTTTGAATTTTTAAACTTTGAAGGTTAATAATACTGAAATTACATATAGGTTTTTGACTTATAGCATATTGTTGGAACCGGAAAAAATTAAGGAACAAATATAAAAAAACCCAATGAAATTCTATTAATTAGTTTAAAATTTATAATTATGACTAGAGAGGTTAATACAATGTAACACAACAATATTGTCACCACAATTTTTAATGATTAAAACACGCGTTTCGACTTACAATGTCATCATCAGTTAGCGTGTTAACTTAAGAGTAAGAGTGAATACTGTACTACAGTATAGTATTGAATACTGTACTACAGTACAGTATTCCCTCTTACTAAGTTAACACGCTAACTGATGATGACATTGTAAGTCGAAACGCGTCTTTTAATCATTAAAAATTGTGGTGACAATATTGTTGTGTTACGTTGTATTAACCTCTAGTCATAATTATGAAGTGGTACTACAAAATCTCAGTCTAAACAACCATTTGTTAAAATTTATAACTGAATATAATTATTTATTAGTGCGATAATTTTGATGACGTCAAAGTTTGTTTACATCTGTCAAAATACCGCCAAACTTTAAATAATTAAATAAAAATTAGTTTTTTGTTTTTTTAAGAATGATTATAAATCAGTCTAATGCTGCTTCCTCCTGCTGCGAAGCAGCAGGAGAGGCCACTTTTGTGGCCTCTGAAGTGAGGAAAAGTTCCGAGGTACCCCGTACCCGATTTTTCTGATCTGATATAGTTCATATGAATACTATATAAATACATATTTGTCTTTTTAAAGTGTAAATATAATTTCTTTAACTGGGGTCAAGGTAATGATCGAAGCTGCATTGAAAATCCAGACTATTGCATAATTTGCAGGAGCCATTGTTCCTTCAAAGGATGCAAAAGCCTGAATTTCCATTGCAGCTTCGATCTATACTTTGACCCTAGTTAAAGAAATTATATATTTTTGTATTTCGAATTACTCTTATAATCCCAAAATAGAAAGCAAGTAATCAAAATAGATTGATAAACATTTTTTCGTCTTCATGTCTGGATAAAATTTATGAAAATAAAAAGTTTCTTCTATACCGGTAGGCAAGTAGGCCGGCGGTGAAAACCAAAAAGGAATATACATACCAAGTCTTTTATGGGCTAATAACAAATGATGTTCTAATAATGGTATAGTAAGCAAGGTATCTTAATCCCGACGAGGTATAACGGGTATCTCGTGGCACAGTTTCACTTGGCTGGTAACCAGTCGTAAAGCCAGTGCCCAATTAGGTCCACGCTTCTGGCCAAGCCCTGATAGCACGCCTATCTTGCACCCAGACCGAACACACATTATAAGTCCATATTTCTTCCTTAATCCTCCGTCTCATTCTGTTAATTCAACCAAGCGTTACAACATCCCATATATTTCATCTCTAATACAATTAATCTTTAAATTGTAAATATTGATTTTAAGTACATATTTATAATTGAAATTATCATTTCAATAAAATTTCCAACCTAAATGATAAATAATTGATTAAATACTATTATTTTACGACGAATTTAAGGATTTGTCCCATGGCTTAGTCATTGAACAAATTTCAAGGAGTCAAGAGAGTCACTTCTCTACTGTTTTGACAAATTACTTCAGTAATAATAACTTTTCAATTATTGACGGATGAAAAGTTTTTTAAAAAAGGATTAATCCTAAAAGTTTATCAAATGTTGTAATGCAGGAACGAAGTTTACTTTATTTATTTATTTATTTTTTTTTTTTTAAATAATTGAACCAACGATCCCTTCACGGGTCGGAACAGTTCGGACCAAGGTACGAAAGCCAGTCACAAGTCGGGTCGGAACAGTTCGGACCAAGGTACGAAAGCCCGTCACAAGTCGGGTCGGAACAGTTCGGACCAAGGTACGAAAGCCAGTCACAAGTCGGGTCGGAACAGTTCGGACCAAGGTACGAAAGCCAGTCACANAAATTATTTATTAAAATTAATTATATATAATTAAAAGTTATAAAACATTTTTCTAAGCTTTATATTCTAATTTAACATTCACAGTTATACTAATTTTGTGGATGAGAGATTTTTTCAAAAAAGAAAAGAAATTATTACCACTTTTAGAAGCAAAAAAGTGAAATTCTTTGGTTTAGTTCAGTGTGATTTTAATCTTTGAATCCTGTTTACGTATTCTTTCTTTTTTTGGTGTAAAAGATTAAAAAGTGAAATTTTCCCCTTGTACCACTGCGAATGTAGAATGCTAAAGTATAATAGAATGAGGACTGAAAACAAGTTCAAAGCGAATAAAAGAAGATTGACTTTGTAAACTTTGAATTATTCATTATCTTTCACCCAGAAAAAGAATTTCCAAACTGGTCTTTTTAAAAAAAATATTTTCTCCTTTAATATAGCTTATAATTTTTACGTATATTATAATCCAGGAGATAGCGTGCAAAAAAGTTTCTGACTAACATCAAGCTAGAATTTTGTGTATAAGTCAATGTTTTGGTGCCTTTCAAGAATATATGGTCGGCTAAGTTCGTCTGCGGTACATACCTTGGCAATAGGCATTCGAAAAAAATAAATCGGTGGAGAGCGGCTATGTCCCGCCCTTTTTGGTGGAAAATTCATGACCCTGAGTACTAACTTAGTTATTAGACCAAAAATCAAGTTGATGGTAGTCTGTCACTTAACAGGTGACCTCTTTGATTAGGAGTAATATTTTATTAACTAGCATATTAAGTGACATACTACCATCAACTAATTGTTGGTCTACTAACTAATTTCATACTCAGGATCATGGAAATCACATTGTCCACCAAAAGGACTAGACATGGCCACTCTCCCCCGGTATGTTTTTTCGAATGCCTATTGCTAAGCTATGTCCCACAGACGAACTTAGCCGACAACATATTCTTAAAAGGCACCAAAACATGTGCTTATATACAAAATTCTAGCTTTATGTTAGACACTTTTTTTTGTTCGCTATCTCCTGGACTATTAAAATCGTGATACGATTTTAAACGTAATATCTTAATTTTGACCCTGTAAATCTCTACAAAAAAAACCTCTTAACCGTTTTATCAAAATCAAATATTTGGATCTGATACATCAAAATAGATAATAATAAAGTTTTATTTAAAAAACATTAGTCCAAGTTTTTAATATTATATACTCCAATAAAAATTATTTCATAGAAGTCTCCCTGATTGGTCGGTGCTGAACGGTTAACTATAATGTAGCAAGTACGTGGTAGATTGGACGTTATATTATACTTTTTATGTTGATACAATTTTATTTTTAAACACAATTTAATAAAATATATATTTACAGAGGGAAGGAAGAAGAAGAAGAGGAAGTTAATGCAGTACCTCCTGATCGCCGCTGCCACTGCTGCCGCCATCAAGATCCCTCTTGTTCTGAAGGCTATTGCCTTGGTTGCTGGTAAAGCCCTCATGATCGGTTCAATAGCCCTTGTCCTTGCCGGTCTCACCGGTCTCAAGAAACTGGCTGGTGGAAAGCACGAAGACGAGACACACGTTCACTACGCAGATACTCATAGAGCAGATCCTACGGCGCACTACCTTGCCTACTCAGCTCACGCCAACACTCTCTGATAACATTCCTCCTGTCCTAAATCCCTCCTTCTCCCCTTTTAGATTTAAGATTATTTATTTTTTAGTTTTAAGAACTCTTTTGTAATAAAAACTTTCCAACCAAAGAATAAAATCGTGTATTTATAAACCTAATATGTATCATTGGATTTTTATTAACCCTACAAACGCTAAGTGAATTCTTTCAACTATAGATCTGATAGTATTCTTCTAACAGCAGTTGTTTTTCATTTTAGTTGTGATCAGTGCTGAGCGTATACTAAATGCTAGTTTAAATCCTATTATGGCCTTATCAGTATAAGATACTCATTGCCTTAGGAGTTAGTTTCTGCTGTTATGCAATAATTTAGGTGTTTATATTTGTTCAAACATTTGTTTTAATCAAATTTGCTTGTTAAGAGACTACTGTAAGAAGCCCTTTCTAAGGAGTAGGTTTTTCTTTATTCAACATTTACTACATCAGGAAAGATGGCCCAGTAACCACGTTTAAAAGCCCCAATTGCAAAACATATTACATTGATTAAATGCTTCATCCCAGCTCTATTTGCTAATAAATAATATTATTTAAAACACATTTTTAAAAGCATGCTTTTATTCGTATTCTTCTCAGCAAGTCCTTTCATTTCATACCCATATCATGGGCGTGCTTAAAAAATAACTAGTTCACCATCTTGTTCTGTCCGCCATATTGAATTTAGAATGACGTCACTTAGCTAACTATGAACTATGCACTGTCATCCAAACTAAACGTGTATGCAATCGGTTTAGGATAACTGCTTTCAAATTCAGCTGCAAGATTTAACTTGAACATACAAACATTGCAAGTTAAATAAAAGCTTGTAAAAAAAAGTAACTAACGATGAAAATATTTCGGAATTTGTGCTTTTTTAAACTTATATTTGCTATGGGAAAGGGCTTGATAAAAGCAGAGTTTGTTTGATTCATAGAATTTAGGGCATGCCAAATTTCACTTGAATGGTTAGCTTTTACACACATGATTGTGATCCATGTTTAAAGCTCTAATCGTGGACAAATATAGATAAAACTCACTTCAGTTAAGTTTAAAATGAAACAAGTTTAAATTAAAAACTTAATAGGTACTGACTTATAATTGACCTACCTTTATTTAAATATCACAATATTTTAAAATTATGATCTTAAATAAAACACAAATCAGAAACTTCCATCATGTATTATATTATGTTACTAGGCTGTGAAGTGGGTTGTTTCTTCACCAATTATATTTACTGTCGAGTAAATATAATCAAAATTGGAATATCATCAAAATTTGGTCTCTTAACTGAAATGGTATAATTTGGTCCGCAATAAATTTTAACTAATGTGTTTTTTTAATAAAAAAAATAATACATTTTGCTCTTTTTATCAAACTATGAGAAATAAAGTTAACTAAGAAAATCCAGTTCTACCAAATCTCGGCAGTTACCACTAGCATTAGCTTACACCTATGCAGAGAACTCATTTCTTATCTAAACCTCGAAAGTGCAGTTTATTTAATTCAACTTCACTAATAATTTTTATTACTTCCACGGTAGTTACCTCAAAATTTTTAATGAGTAAAAAAAAATAAAAAGAACGTTATGGTATGGTTTAGAATATGCAAGTAAAATAATTTCTTGGCACAGAAGAATGTATTAATTATTATTTCTTTCAATTAAATTCTGTTGATGGAATTGTTCATGCCCAAAAATTAATGGTAATTATGAATGTCTAGATGAGCTTATGACATCTGGTTAGTAAATTGTGAAATGTAAGGAAGTGGTAAACGCGAGGACGAGTTGAAGCTGATCATTACTGCTTGACTTTACTCCGACTTATTTGATTACATGCTGTCTTAAATTTTTTATCTACATAATCCTGGCGATAACTTTGTATGTGCTGAACAGCTGATCTTATTCAGTGATGTAATCTCTTGTTTGTCAGATATTCTTGGCGACGTTTGATTAATTGGGAGTTGATATACCTATGTTTCGTAATGAAAACAAAATAGTTGCTCTAAACATCAAGCTTATTACATATAACTGAGAAGAAAATTTAATGGTTAATAACTTAATGTTATGAACAACTGTGGTATTTAATGACAATTAAAAACTTTTATAATTTTTTGCTAGTTATATAATTTATGTCTACCTGTTTAATCAGGATGGTTCATAACAATCTAATTCCTGAGTTTATACTAAGTATCATGTTGATTATTTATTAGGGCATTCGTAATTAATTTATATTATTTGTGATTAGGGTTCGAAATTAAAGTAATTATTGTATAATTATTATGATTTATAAGTTTCCTATTATAGTCACGAGGTCTCTGGTAGCTCATTGCTATTGATGTCATTCATGCTTTGGAAGTAGGAGATCCGGATTCGATTCCCGAATCCTGCAAGGGGTGCCACGCTCGGTTATCTCCCATAGATTCAGATTGTGACATAAATGGGTAACAATAAAGTGAATATATATCCAGTGGCGAATGCCAATCATACAGCTGATTGACCAACAGCCGATGGCACGCTAAACCCGTCCCATCCATTACTTATCTAGTTGTGTAAACCCTTTGGCAGTCCTAAGCCCTCTACGGGGTTGAGCCAAGGATTATTAAAAATAATAATTAAAAAAAAAGCTTTTAATATAATTTGTCCCCGTCATTATAATAATAATAATTGCTGAAATAATAGGAATTCCTGGTCTTGCAAGATAGTTGAGTCATCCTTTGATAAACCAAAGGTGTAATTGCAATTTTCAATTTGTAGATGTCAAACATTGACTCCCCTTTGAATTATTGTTTAATATCTAGAGCATGTAATTCTTTAGTTTGAAATTCTTATGTCTGCACCTGTTAAAGAAATAAAAAAAAAAGAAAAGTTTATCCTTCTTTGTGGTTATGGTTGATCAACGCCTCATTGACCATAATTGTTGACTTTTTACCTCTCTTCTTTGACCCTCCAAAAATAATTTACTCATTATCTTTAGAGTGAAACAACCCAGTAGTTGAAAGATAGATTTTCTATGTCAGATTCTTCGAGAGGATGATAACTGCGGTTTTAAAACCCATTAAGATTCGGCTACGGCTATAAGGATAACGGCTTTCTTCGACTTACGATTTAAGACAGATCTTTACGGGGATAGAATGAAAAGAGTAAAAGCTAGCTTGGGACCTGAGGATTGTTAGTGGTCGTTGCGTATTCGTGGTCCTGCTCCATCATTTTCCGCAAGAAAGAACACACTCGAGGAGAGTTTTTGGGACCTACCGAAACGTACACACTCATTCATATCTGACCGCTTTTTACGGCTCTAGTCCATTTATTATAGTTTATCATCGCGGTCAAAGTGAACATCTTCGAGTTGACGCTAGCTTTCGCTGCCCAGTTTTTCGTGAACACTGTGATTACAGCTCGTGGCACTTGGAAAGGTGTCATTCACTCATTTGTCCCACACTACCTGTAGCTATAATTTTTTCGTCCTACCGACTTACCAAACACCTGACAACCTGTCAAGAACATTTTTCCTTCTTTCTTTTTAAACGAATGAGAAAATTTATAGTGAAAATCATGGGAATTCTTTAATCGACTTGTAATTTCTTTTCGACTCGTAAACTTTCCCATTTCTCAATCTATCACCTAGTCAAAGTATAATTACAATTTTCCAATAAGAATTTCTAAAGTTTATCCACAGCACTCTAGACATACGTTGTATTGCTATGAATCAAGGCTAGTTAATAACTTTTTACCCAATTCCAGCAGTATAGATTATATTGTTTAAAAATAATCTTGAGAAATGAAATTAAGTTTTAGATTATTGAAAACATACAGATACTTATAAAGATCTCGAAACAAAATTATTGTTTGAAAAACCAATTTCTCACAAAAAAAAGCATCTATAATTATTATTTTTTATTTTTATAAAAATATATCTTTTTAGAAAGCACTTCTAACAAAAGAATATATTAATTATTAATGGAAGTTATCGTTGAGAGATAGTTCTATCCATGCAGATATTGTTGGAATATACCTATAAAAGTAGATTGATTTTTACTGTTAATTACTTAATTCTTATGCTGACGTTCGGATATGAGTAAAATTATAATACATTATAGACATAGTTCTGTAAAATTTTATTTAACGTAATAAAATATATAATTTTATTTATCAAAGATATGATCAATCAGGTAAAGAGATCTTTGGATTTCTCTTGCGAAAATAGACTTCTATTTCCTGAAGTGATTTACCCTCGGTCTCGGGTAGCCAGAAGTAAAGGAATACGAAGCCAACGATTCCGATAATGCCGTATAGAAGAAGAACACCTGGTAGCGACATAACAAATCTAAGCTCTAGAAATGTTTTAGTTACTAGACCAGCAAATATATAGCATGAGGCAGCGGCTAAACCTGCTCCTATTCCTCGACAGCTAAACGAAATTATTTTATATTATTATAGGTCATGAATTAGTAAATAAAAAGAATAAATTAAGCAAAAAAAAAGATATATATATTTAGGATTACATTATATAATTGCAAGATAAAAAGAACTTTTTATATACTACGTTTTTAAATTTTCTTAAACCGTGCCATCGATATATTTGAAATAATATAATCGATATAATATTTCCTGTTTTGCTGTCATTTAATGTTTATCTCTTATTTATAAAAATCATAAATTTGAAACCGGTCAAAATGAAGATTCTAAATATTATGGGATATGAAAAAACAAATAAAATAACTTGCGGAATTTTTCCGAATTAACTTTTCATTCAGCAAATTTTCTGAAAACGAATTAAATTCTGCTGAAAAATTACTAAAAGTATTAAAAATAATGCATTGTCATCGTGTTCTGAGATGTTCTGAAAGTTTCAAATGTCTAGCTACTCGGGATGTTAGTTAAAATTCGATTGCAAGATTTGTACCGGACAAACAAACAAGAAACCAAGTTAATAAAAACGTAGTAAAAAATAAATTATTAATATCAAGAGAAAAAAATAATAACAAACAAATTTTTCTTGACTTTGTTTTTCTCCAGGGTTTAATTGCGACTCATCATAGTTCTATGATGAGTCGCAATTAAACAACTTGATTAACTTCAAAGATAATCAAAGAAAATTAAAATTCATGAAATGAAATTGATAAAATTTCATGTTATCAAAGAAATTCTACAGAAAAAAAGTAATTAATTTATTATACTTTTAACTCAAATATAAGAGACTATTCATGATAAGGGATCATTAGCAAGTATATTGGCTATATTCTCGATAATCTCTAGGAAGCATCTTCTTATTCTAACTTAAGTAGCTAAGTGCTTTTGATGTGGCTACGCCCTTTTCGTCCGTCAAGTAAAACGTTTTCGACGTAATCATCAGCTTTAATGATTGTTAAATATTATTTTATCGCAGAATTTTGATAGAAGGATTGATTATTATCTATTAATTAAGATGTGATTCTTGTGGCTTATAATTTGTTTATTTAATTCACTAGCCTTGGATGATTTAATCATCTTTATTTAAAACAAATGGTTATTTAAATCTACTATGGTAAAACTTACATTTTTAAGGATTAATAAATGGTCCATTCATTCATTCATATTGTCAATTCATATGTGTATAAACAAACTCACGAAGATGTATTTACTTACTCAAGTGGGAAGACTTCGCAAACTAGAACCCACGCTAGTGGTAAAACACCTATACCAGAGAAATAGTAGACCAGGGCAAAAAGAGCCAGCCCTAAATAAGGAATATTTGAATTCCAGTAGAAGTATGCTGCTAGTCCTAGATCAAATACACAGCATCCTCCTAGAGAGATAAATGTAAGGCCTCTCTTACCTAGTTTTCTGATAAAAACTGGACAAGATATAGCACCTGCTAACAGACATGCTCCAACAATTACCTGTAACATGGAGAATTATTATAAGACAAGGTAAAATATCGGTGATGCAAAAATAACATAGCAAAAAAATAACCTGCGTTCTGAATAAAATATACGATTTATAACCTGTTACGTTAAATAATTCTGATCGAAATCGATATGTTGAGTCCATTTCTTGTTAATCTATATGGCGAACTATTACAGACAGCTCTTGTGAAGAATTACGGAACAGATTAACAGACTGTTGGTTAAATAATCAATATTATAGAGGTTGCATATATGCATTATAAAATAAAAAGGATGAGTACCGAACGTATACTAGGATACTGAAAATAGGAAATTTGGAGAGGGGTAACCCTAGATAAAATGTATAAAAGATGAAAAAATAACTTAAAAATTGTAATTAAATACGAAGGAAATATCGATAAATACTTTACATGTCGTTTGAATATTTTACATTGGATGAACTGAAGCACAATATTAAGTACTATAATTTAATATTTTATTTAAATGTTTACTTTTCGTATCGATTCGATGACAAGAACAACGTCTAAAGTGATTGCCTTGACTTATAACTATTTATTATGTTGATCACCTCTAGTAGCTATATGAAATTATAACATTCCAACCAATGTTTTACTTTATATATTTTTTTAAATTAGTTATTTTGGTTTGTACTGACTAGGGCCGTGTAGGAAGAGATGTCCAGACCTAATTCAGAGAATATCTTAACTTGAACAGGTCTGAGTCCATTAAGACTGACACAGTGGCATATGAAGAAGTAACTGGCCACCATCAGGAGAGGTTTGTAGACTCGGCTTTGTTTGAGGTACATCACCTGACTAAACGTCGATGATTCCATTGGGCGTCTCCCTTCTGAAACTAAAAGCTAAACATATAATTTCAGAAAACAAAAATCTGAGCTTAAATTTAGACCCATCTTTCCCAAAATTTTGATCTATTATGGCATCTGTGATTTATAACAAAGCAATTTTAGTTTTGAGGATCGGTTTTTCTATTTTTTAAAAAAAGAGGAGATCTTCTAAATTTACTTTTTGATAAGGTATTAACTGAAAATTATATATATTACACACACACATATATATATATATATACAT